>PVLC010007677.1:49700-62342 GCA_004027655.1 Graphiurus murinus | reverse complement strand
GGGGGGATACAGCCCAGCGGGAGGCCTCCTGCTTTTTCTTTCTGGATGGGGGGAGGTGACGTTATTAATGATGGGATGGATTAGAACAGATGGGTACTTTTGACACATTTTCCCATGCTGTTATTTTCCAATTTCCCATCTTCCCACCAGCTAGTCATGTGCCTTTCTCTTGGTTACAAGTGAGGGCATGTGACTTTTAAGGGAAGCCTCGGGAAGGGAGGGTGGAAGCGTAGATGTTGGCACTGAGCTCAGAGGGTGAACGGCAGATCCCCCCAAGTCCTCCTAAAACCTCCGCTGGGGCAGGGCCAGGGGAGGCCAGATGCACAGGGGCTTTCAAAGGCGTGCCCTGTGTCCTTTCTTGCCAGCTCCATCCTGGCCTTACACCCTCCAGGCAGCCATCAGGGCCTCCCTGATTACAGGTACCTTCCTGGAGCCCCAAGCAGATTTGCATTGTAAATGGTGTTTGTTAGGGCCCTGAAATCATATTAATCATTGTACAACAATTATGTTGCATAATTTGTACATAGAAAAGAAAAGAGTGAACCTTTTGCTTGAATTAATATTTCCACGATTGTGTATCTTTCTCACCCCGCTCCCCCCAAACAAAGAGACCCTGGTCTGCCCTTCTGGGTACAAAGGCTCAGGAAAAATAAAGCTATACACCTTGCCAGAGTTCCTGGACAGGTCTCACCTGTGTCCAGAGCCAGATAGCTCACTGAGTTTCAGGTGGAACAGGCAGGGAGAGAAGCATCTTAGTGTCCCATAACTAGATCCTTCTTACTGGAGGAGAGTGGAAAGGATGGATGCCATGGAGTGGGACAAAGAAAGCTCTGGAATGCCAAGCACAGGAGATCAGGCTGGCTGCCTGTGTTCCTACTCACCCCTGTGTGTGTGCATTTGGGGATAAATCTCCATTAGTGAACAAAAATATCAGGGAGTGGGACCTACCTTCCAAACCCACTGTAGGGGTTCAGTGGTGTCCCCCCACAATATATCCACACCCTCATTTCCAGAACCCAAGAACGTGACCTTCTTTGGAAAAAAGTCTTTGAAGCTATAACTAAGGAGCTTGAAGTGACAACATCTTGTCTTGTCTGAGTGGGTCCTAAGTCCAATGCCAAGTGTCCTTCTGACAGTCACAGGGAGAGAGGACAGGAGGAAAAGAGGAGGCCACATGAGTAGGTAGAGACAGCAGTGATGGGAGCCACAAAAGCCAAAGACATCTGGACGGAGGGGCAGGAAGGAGATTCCAGAGCCCTTGGAGGAAGCGTGGTCCTGCTCTTATCTGGATTTTGGACTTTTGGACTCTAAAATCATGAGAGCATAAGTGTCTGTTGTTCTAGAGTTTATAGCAGTTGGTTACAACAGCCCTAGGAGATGAACGGGCACAGCACACCCCAACTTTCGTGGCTCACAGTTGAGTCAATGATGGCATTCTTTGGCTCTGGAAACGGAACCATTTCCAGGTCCCTGGTTCACATCCAGGCTGGGCAGAGTGTTACATTTGCTGCCTTGGGTCCCAGGTGACCTTTCTAAGAATGCCATCCTTCCCAGGATAGGAAGCCCAGGCTTTAAGTGTGGAGGAACTCAGTGTCAGGTCACAGCGACAGGCGACTTAGAACTAGGACGAAGGGTCTGCGTCTGAGGTGAGATTGGAGAGGCTCCTATAGCTAGCATGCTGTATTCTCTGCCTCTATCAAATCTCATGGGTTCGTGACTATATTTAGCACTTACAGTCCAGGGAAATATGCATTTAAAAAATAGTACCATATAGTGAGTGCATATGTTCTAGGTATTGTGATAAGGAATTTACCTTCATTGTTTCATTGATCCTTGCAGTAGTCCTACATGTGTGTCGGTGTGGTTATCCTGATTTTATGGGTGAAAAAACTGAGTTCTAGGGACACTAGGTAATACTCAGGAAGCCATTTGTGTGGTGTGCAGAACCAGCACTGGAACCCTGGATGCCTCTGTTCCACAGTCCAGACTCTCAAGTACTTTACCCTTTGTTCTTAACAATGCAGCCCCATGCAGGAACATACACCTGTGTCTGCTTTGCACACTGACTGTCAAAAGAATACGAGTACTTTTGCACTGGGGGCCGTCCAGCCCCAGAAGTCCACTCACACTGAGCACTTGCCTTTTGCAGGACTTCCGGGACGTTTGAACACAGATCCCAACTTGAGCATCATATGTGGGGATTTTCATAGTCTGGCCCCTGCCTACTTTTCCAATCTCATCTCTATTAAAATTTTTCTCTCAGCTGGGCATGGTGGCACATGCTTATAATCCCAGTACATGGGAGGCTGAGATGGGAGGATTGCATGCAGGTTCACAGCCAGCATCAACAACTTAGTGAGGCCCTCCACAAATTAGTTAAGCCATATTTCAAAATAAAAAATAAAATAGGACTGGGAGTTTAGCTTAGAGGTAGAATGTCCCTGGGTTCAATCCCCAACACACACACACACACACACACACACACACACACACACACACTCCTTCTCTAAACTTTGCAGCGGTTCTGAACTTCTCTCTCTCTCTCTCTCTCTCTCTCTCTCTCTCTCTCTCTCTCTCTCTCTCTCTCTCTCTCTCTCTCTCTCTCCTTCTCTAAGTTGCTGAGAGCCTCATGAAGTAGCTGAGACTGGTCTCAAACTTGGGATCCTCCTATCTCAACCTCACAAGTCCTGGGATTACAGGTGTGCATCACCTTGCTCTGTTCAATTTCTTATGTGTCTCATACTCTCACTGGATTTCAGTTCTTTGCACAAGCTGGGAACCACTGCCCCTCTACTCCTCCACTGTCACCCCATCTCTATCCTTTGACTTTACTTTGTTAATTCCTACTCATCCTCCAGGTTCCATCTTAGAAGTCACTCACCCTGGGCTGAAGATATAGCTCAGAGGAAGACCACTTACTTACCCAGCATGTGCAAGGTCCAGATATGATCCCCAGCGCTGCAAAAAGAAAGAAAGTCACTCATCCCCAGACACCTTCCTAGACCCCCTAATGTTGATGGGACATCTCTCTTGGGAATCTCATAACATCTCTTATTGTCCCATGGCAAAACCCATCAATCACTTTGAGCTACAATTTGTGTTGGCTACAGAGACTATGTCTGCTTAGTTCACCATCATATCCCTGGCACCCAGCCCAGGGCCTGTACTATCATAGGTGTTCAATAAAATATTTTTGAAATGAATGAGTTAAGAATGTCAGAGATGCCTTCTTGGATCATTAGGCTCAGAATTATGACATTGATTCGGAGATTGAAGAATGTTATATTAAAGGGCATGACTATTTGACCAGTTGTCAACCTCAAAGGTTAAGGATGTTCTCAGAATATTCTAGATTGTTTTATAAGTTACTATTCACAACTTCATCTAAATCATCTGGGTAAGTTTTAGCATTGAAGGAGATGGTATTACTTAATGTCTTCAGTTCCTTTCTTCTTTGTGACTCTATTCTTATTGCTACTACTTAGAGTAGTGAATTGCAAAACTCTATTCCCAATTGCATAAGGTGATGAATTATATGTGTTTTTAAATGGACTTCTGCAAGTGTCAAAGGGAACCCCCACCTGAAGTACCTAAGATAGACTGAGTATGGCTGTGTACTAAGTTCCCATAGTGACCGTGTATTTGGATCTTGTCGCTTCTGAATATGCTACATAGACGTCATTGCAATGTCTCCTGCTCTTCCTTTCCTCAACACAAAGTCATTGTGGCTATCTTCTGGATTCTTTCTAGCCTTTTTATTTGTATGTATATTTATTTATTTATTTATTTATTTTTGCGTGTGGTACTGGGGATTGAACTCAGGGGCATTCTACCTCCAAGCTATACCCCCAGCCCTACTTTTTTTTTTTTTATTCTTTATTTTGAAACCGAGTCTCACTAAGTTGCGGAGTGCCTCACTAGGTAGCTGAGGCTGGCCGCGAACCCGGATCCTCCAGTCTTAGCCTCCCGAATGCTGGGATTACAAGCGTGCGCCACCACGCCCGGCTGTATGTGTATTTATTTATTTTTTATGTATTTATTTATTGATATTAGAGATTGAACCCAGTGCCTCATTGAATGAGAGCTACTCTCTATTACTAAGCTATATCCCCAGCCCTTTTTATTTTCATTTTGAGTCAAGGTCTCACTAAGTTACAGAGGCTGGCCTTGAACTTGGGATTCTCTTGCCTTAGCCTCCAAAGTAGCTGGGATTACTGGTGTGCATCAGCACACCTGGCTTTATTTCCAGCCTTCTTGAAGGGCAGTGTCTTTGCTCAGGATTGCAAAGACTAGTTAGGTGGGCTGGGCTTCAAGAACTGTTTTACTTGATGATCTAAAAACCAGTGGTCTGTGGCTGTTGCAGGAGAGAGCCCTGGTCCAGAAGTCAGCAGACCTGGGCTCCTGCTTGGCTCCTCCTTATGGCCTCTCTGGATTCTGATCTCTTCTTGAGTAAAGTTGGATAATCACTTGTGCTTCATAGGTGGTTGGGAGAACCAAGAGAAACTAGAGATGCGATAGCACTTCATCAAACTGGAAGGTGCCCAGGCATGAAGGTCACTGGCACATAAGCAAGGCTCAGTTAATGTCTGCTGAGGGATGCATTCTGTGTCTAGAGATGTTTCGTGTCCACATCTCTGCAGCAGAGACGGGGCCCTCCCTTGGCTTTTGAAGACTTGCCAATAACAGCAGAGCATGCCCTTCCCATCCCTTGCCTTGCCTTCTAATTATCTTTCCTCTCTCACTCTACACCATTCAGAACAAAGAGCAGACTTGACTGCGTTGTCAGAATAGGAAGGTCCCTTGCAGGCTTTTGGCTTCCTATCTGAAAACCTGCCTTCAATCGATAGATACCAAAATATCCTTGCAAACAGAAAATGAGGAGTCTACGACTAAAGCAAATGGCAAGAGAATATGAAGATGATTGAGTCTGAGGGAGGAAAAAAGGGAGGGAGTGGGGAGAGACTGTACAATAGTCACAGGCTAATCATTTCATTTTCTCCATGGTGGCCTTGATGGTTGGGGTTTCTCAGTGGGAGGTGTGGCTGTGCTCATACGGAATGAATACAGATAGGAATGATGAGACACCCAGTAACTTCTCTCCCTCCCTCTTATATCCTGAGAGTGGTTGCAATAACCCTGACTATAGTAAAGGGTGGCACATACCTGCAATCCCAGTACTTGGGAGTCTGAGACAGGAAAAGCACAGGTTCGAGGCTAGCCTCAGGAACTTAGCGAGACCCTCAAGAATTCAGCAAGACCCTGTTTAAATAGAAAAAAAATTTAAAAAGGGCTGGAAGCGTAGCTCAGAGGTTGAACGCCTCTGGGTTCAATCCCCAGAGCCAATAATAGCACTAATAGTAATACATGGACCAGAGAAGAGTGAGAGGGAAGGAGGAACATGGGGTCCCCCTACTTCAGCCTGGTCAGGTTGGGGTAGACTACTCCTTGGAGCTCAGTAAGAACCATACCATATGCCTTCCACAGTAGCTTCTGCAAAACCAGCCTTCTATGCCCAAGTCCATCACATCCTGTATGTGACAGAGATGGCTTGTTTTTTGGAAGGTAAGACAATGGCACTTGATCTCACTTACCCAAAGTGGCAACCAACTCAAGAGGTGTCGGAGATGCTGAGAGAGGGAGGAGGCAGGAGGCACCAGCCCCTGTGCGAGTCTGGATAGGTTTGAGTCTCATGGAGTTGGGAAAGGCTTGCTCTCCAGCTAGCCATGGGTTTTTCCTGCTCTACACAGGGCTAATTATCAACAGGCTTGAGCACAGCCTATAACTGCCCCTTTAAATAAAATCTGCGATGAGGAACCTGATGGACTAGTTCCTGGTTGCTGGGGGTCAGTCTTATTCTGCCTGTACAGTGCCCTCCATGGACTCCAAGAGGAGACTTTAAGGGGAGGCCTTGGGCTAGTAGCAGAGCTGCCATAGGGCCTTGTAGAGATCTGTGCCAGACACCAGAATTTCTCCAACTGGGCCTCAGGCTCAGGGCTCCAGCTTCCTGCCCAGAATTCAGGCAGACAAGTTTGGGTTATGCCAGTTAGAGCTTTATTATTATTATTTTCGTACTGGGGATTGGACCCAGGAGCTTTCTACCTTTCCAGTCCTTTTTAATTTTTTATTTTGAAACAAGGTCTTGCTAAGTTGCTGAGGGTCTTGCTAAATTACTGAGGCTGGCCTCGAACCTGCAAACCTCTTGTCTCAGCCTCCCATGTTCTGGAATTCTTGTGGAATTACAAGCATGCTCCATGGCACCCAGCTCAGCTGGACCTTTAGAAAGGAATATTTAGGGTGTAGTGGGCAAAATTATGAAGTATGAGGCCTGTCTCTCCAGGCTCTGGGGGAGTCTACCCTCATCCTCCATCCCCTGGCTCTGCCTTAAACAGTACTTGGAGCCATATCATCTTGTGCCAGTGCTACTGAGGGGGTTGCCATGTCGGGCCTCCTGATTCCTCCATTCCCTCCTCAGCACCGTGGTCAGTGACATTTGTCACTCTCAGCTATATGTCAAGCATGGCATTGGTTACTGGTGGTACAGAAGTGAACCAGACCCAGACCCTGAGCCCCAGAAGCCCCGGGTCCAGTAGGGGAGACCGACTATGACAGATGATGACAACTGGTGTCTTTAGTGCAATGACAGAGGTGAGCTGACACTGCTTTACAAGTCACGATGAGCCGGACGGGTGACATTGGAGCTGAGCTACTAAAAGGCAAGTAGGCTTTTGCCTGACAATAAGGCAGAAAGGAGATTTGGGGCAGCAGGACAAGCAGGTGCCAGTGAGTGCTGACTTACTGTGTCTGGTGCTCTGGGACCTGTGGAGAGAGTGGGCTTCACCCGGGATGAGTAGCTAGGTAGGGGAAGGATCAAGCAGAGTCCTGGGTGCCTTCCTGAGTCAGCCTGAGGTTTCTACTAAAACCAGAATGTATCACTTTACTTTCTGCTATAAGCCCTTAAATTGTCAGAGGATAGAGCACAAATTTGGTACTGCATAGTTTGCTTACGCTGCTCTCTTTTCCTGGACCAGAGAGTTTCCCAGAAGGGAACTCTGGTCCGCCCTTTGACAATGATCTTCAGTGTGTGTGTGTGTGTATGTGTGTGTGTGTGTGTGTGTGTGTGTGTGTGTGTGGTACTGGGGATTGAACTCAGAGGTTCACCCCCAGCCTGATTTTATTTCTTATTTGGAAACAGAGTCTCACTAGGTTGCTAAGAGTCTCATTACTTGCTGAGGATGTCCTCAAACCTGTGATCCTTCTGTCTCAGCCTCCCAAGTACTGGGATTACAAGTGTGCACCACCACACCCGACTCAACAATGATCTTTGAAGTTCTCTCAGGCTCCCGTTACTGATCATGATCTTGTCTTCTTCAAACCCTCACAGCCCTGGATGCCCCTTTGAGGATGTCTCCTTTCTGTATGTTATATTTGTTTCTGATTCATTTTGTCTCCATAAAGACCAGTACAAGGCCTGGCACATGGTAGTGGTCATGGGCTTGCTGACCTAGGAATCTGCTATTAATACCTGCTATGGGTTGACTTGTGTCAACTCCAAAAGATATGTTCAAATTCTCACCCCAGTACCTGTGAATGTGACCTTATTTGGGAAAAGAGTCTTTGGGGATATAATCAAGTTAAGACGAGGTCGAATGGAGCAGAGTGGACCCTGATCCAATGCCACCAATGTAAGAAGAAAAGGAGAAGAAACACAATTGACAGGGAAGATGATATGAAGATATAGAGGAAGCTGGCCACGTGAAGACGGAGGTGGAGATCGGAGCGATGCTGCCACAAGCCAAGGAACCACTGGGCCTACCAGAAGCTGGAAGAGGCAAGGGAGGAACTTCCTCTAAAGGCATGGAGTATGGCCCTTCCAACACTTTAATCTTAAACGACTAGCCCCCGGCACTGTGAGAGTACATTTCTGTTACATTAAGTCCCCCGGTTTGTAGTACTTGATTATAGCAGCTAATACACTGCCCTTATTTCTCTCTCCTCTTCTTGCCCTGCTGTGCCACCATGGTACACCTCCCAGAGGTTCCTGGGCCCTGGAAGTATACCTGCGCCTGGTCCCTCCAGCAGGATCACCTGGACTCACCGTCAGCACCAGCACACCCTCCTCCTTGCCTTTTTTTCCCCTTTTGTACTGAATATTGAACCCAAGGGCATTCTACCTCTAAACTATGCCACCATCCCTTTTTATTTTGAAGCAGGGTCTTGCTAGCTTGCTGAGGCTGATCTGAAGCCTGCAATCCTCCTGTCTCAGCCTCCCAAGTACCAGGATTATAGGCGTGTGCCACCACTCCTGGCTGCCTTGCCTGTGTTTGGAGTCCTGCTTGCTGGTGGTTTTGTGCCAATATGCCTGCCCTCCTTTGCTCTCGTATCAGTGTACTCTTGCTTGGGTAAGAGATTTGAATTCTAACCTGGGCCTTCTAGAGACTTACAGCTTTCACTCTCAGGAGTGACTCCAAGTGTGGGGTTGTCCTGGCATCACAGGATGGCAGGCCTGGAAGGGAGCCTGCTGCAGAGATGTGGACTAAAGCTCAGAAAGAGTGGCCTGGCTCAAGTCAAAACACTTAGTCATCCATCCATCCATCCATTTAGCAGATATTTATGGAGTACCTACTGGGTGCCAGGCACTGGGCTAAGTGTGGAATATACAATGGTAACTAAAGATAAAGCTCAACAAACCAAACCTGCCCCAGTGGAACTGAAAGGGCAGTGAGGGAGGTGGTTACTAGTTATTGATCAAAGAATCATCTATCTGGATGTAAAATTAGAATTGCGAAGAGTAATTATGAGAGGGACACAGTGTCAATCAGCATAATACTAAGATGCTGGATAAAGATTCTGTATTAGGACGGAACCCTTTGATACCTGTGCTGTCACCTCTGCTTCCATGGATGAGATCTGTACCTGGCCAAGGTGTAGGGCTCTTGGAAGGCAAAGGAATGATCTCATAGGCAAACTTCCCAAGGTGTGGAAGTCCCTAAGGATCACATTGTTTTAAAACTTCACTCCTTCAGGTGGGTGTGGTGGCACACATCTGTAATCCCGGTACTTGGGAGGCTGAGACAAGAGGATCTCAGGTTCAAGGCAGCCTCAGCAACCTGGCAAGACCCCATTTCAAAATAAAAAAAGATGGGGGTGTATCTCAGAAGTAGATTGTCCCTGGGTTCAATCTCCAGTACCCAATATCTGCCCCCCCCCAAAATAATTCACTTCCTCCCCATTGTTCACCTATCCACACACTTGACAATCATTTATGAAACATTGTCTATGTACCTGGCACTGGTTAGGGGCCCTAGCTTCACACTCATGTCATTCCTCTCAAAGAACACAGTCCAGCCAAGCAGATAGGCCTAGGAGCAAGTGCTTCAATCTCCTGTGATAGTGACATAAAACAGAGGCAGGTTCGGCGTGCTTCCTTTTGTAGGAGGTAATCCTGTAGGAGGGAAATTTGGGTTTGGTCTGAAGGATGAGGCTGATTGTGATGGAGAAGCATGGAGTGGGGTGCTGCAGAGCGGGGCAGTCAGGGCAGAGGGAGCGGCGTGGTCAGAGGCACGGAGATGCTCCCACCGGTGATATGTTTGAGAAGTGGCAGGTGAGTCCCGGGTGGCCAAGGTGCCGTTGCAAGGGTAGTGAGTGCTGGGAGGCCAGGCTGAAGAAGGTCCAGGTGCCACTTTTCCCGTTAATCTCCTTTTGTGGACTCACTTGAGCAAGGCGTGCTGTCACTGTCCGCTGTCAGGTTCCGACCAGTTTTCAAGGTTATGAAACTATTTTTGTCTGAATGTGGTTCTTTTCCTCAAGCAAGTCAAACTTAAGGCGTCACACCTGGGTCTCTCCTTTTGCTCCCACATTCAAGAAAGACCTGGGTCTGGAAGCTGCCTCTGCCATTTAATCGCTTTTTGGTTCTGGGCAAGTGATTTAACCTCTCCAAGTCTCAATTTCCTCCTCTGTATACCGGGGATAAAATTCCTACTTCACAGGACCAGGAAAAGTAGCAGACACTCAAGTCTTTCTCTTTGAGCTCCTGAAACTGGAGAGGCCATCTAAAAGGGACCAGCTGCTTCTCCAAATGTAAGGAGTTAAGGTTGCTGCCAGGTGCCAGCTAACGAGCACCTAATTCCCTTTCCTTTAGTTTATGTGTCTTTAGAATGAGCATATGCAATGTCTTTCCAATGGGTCCCCGGACACTGAGCTCAGTTGAGTCTTTGATTAGCACCAAAGCCTCATTTTTCACTTTCAACTGGTCCCTCCTTTTTAGCATTTGAGCTTTCAAGATGTTCTTTGTTTCCGTTGCAAAATCTGTGTGTGTGTGTGTGTATCTGTGTGTGTGTGTGTGTGTGTGTGTGTGTGTGTGTGTGTGTTTTGGAGGGAGAACAGTACAAAGAAGCAAAGTGTAGTGTATTTTTTTTAGAGCAATAGAGGAGCTGGCAGAAATTGAAAATAAGGTTTTCAAGTTCATATGTTGATGCTTTAGAAGAGATGTAGAAGGAAAAGCTCAGTGGCAGTCTCCGTGTCCTGTTCAATATCTAGGAAGCTTTCTGCGACATGCCTTCCAGCATTCTGATTAAAAAGCATCCTGCCTATTCCTTGCTGCCTCCCTTCCTCTTCCCCTCCTCCCAGCAGGGGCCTAAATTCACCAGGGCGGTGACAGTGCTCAGGCACGTGTGCCTTTGTGCCAGTGTCCCGGCTCCAGACGAGCAACCTGCTTTCTCAGTTAGCAGAGCCCAGTGATCAGGGCAGATTAATCCCCAGAGGCTTTCGGTGCACAATTAACATTTTTGCCTCTTATTTTAATTAAGAAGGGCCAGGGGAGAGGGCGTTAGCATGTCTAATGGGACCGCGTGGCATGTGCTGACTGCCAGAGGAGTTTCAGTTATTAGCACTTGTTGAAGACTTTCTAGATAATTAAATACCACATTAATCATTGCTCCAAATGGTCATAGACTTTTATAACTCATCTCAAGTCCTCACAAGCGGAAGGCAAGTGGCTCCCGGACCTGGTGGTTCCCCCACAACCCAGGCAGGAGCTCGCCCCATGCGTGCCCACTTGCAGTGATTTCGTGGAAAAGAAAAGATTCTCCCAGACATCTGCCTTCGTTGTTCTGACAGCGGAAGCTCTCTTCACAGGCACATTAACATGACCTCATTAGTTCCTGCATCTACTCTTCTAACCACATAAACCGGAGTGCAGTAGGAGCCAATCATGCTAATTACATCAGATCGGTTTGCATATTCATAAACCATTTTCTGTTTTATGGACAGCAAAAATAAACACAGTATCTCTTTAATAATTTTAAGTGGGTCACTTTCAGGACTGTATCTGTTTTAAATAAATTATCATATTGTTAAAGGCCACAGTCAAAAGCTATTTTTTGAGCAGGCTGAGAGGTTGGGGTGGGGGGTGGGGGCAGGGCACGCAGGGGGGACTCAGAAAGTCAACCAGATTAGCTGATTGGTCAGTTTCCAAGATCTCTTTCACCAAAGAAAAAAATACAAACTCGAAACCCCTCCCTGGTTTAGTGAACAGGTGCAGCACCAGCCTCTTACTAATGACAAAATATATTCTAGTCAGAAATACAAGATTATCAAAATCACAGTCTTGTGCAATGGGAGCAAAACCCAATCACATACCAATTCCTGTGGTTTCTTGGAGGCATTTCGTTTCAGGGGCCAAGTTGAACATTGTGGATTTTCTCAAGATGGGATGAAAAATGGGCATCAGAGCATAGTAGAAGACAAACCTACAGGATGGACCTGCCTGCTGTCCCAAGGGTGCTTGGGTGTTCCCAGACAATTCTGGGGGCCAGGAGCCATCCGCATCTACTCAAAGCTCCTCTTCCCTGAATGCCTTTTCCATGTAGGACCTGCAACCCTCAACAAGGAATTGTGTTATAGATCTCCATCACTTTGAGAAACAAAGAAACATAAGATTTTCAGAGAGAGGGAAAGAGACCGTGCTTAACCTAGTTAAGAGAATACACTGTTTTCAAGACTACTCGAAGAGCTAATTATACCAGGCGATTGATTTGATAATTACAAATCATTCTGATTCATTCATCCTGAAAGACTAATATTGTACCAATCTGAATGATATATGTATTTTAAGGTAATAAGACAGCACTTCTTTATGGAGAAAGCATTCTGTAATCTCAGCATTCCACTGATATGAAATGATCTTTTTTTTTTTTCAGTATTGAGGATGGAACCCAGGGGCATTTTTTAAAAAATTTTTTATTGTAGTAATTCGTGCAATATAGCATACATCTTTGTTAAGTACAAGTTGTTAACAACATTTTTGCACACACTTCTCATTTGACCCCTTTCCCAATTCCCTCCCCATTCCCTCCCCCTCCCTCCCCCTCAGGTTCACTTCAGTGAGTGACCTTGATATGATTGTGTAAGTACATCATGTGCCTTAGGGTGTCCCTCTGACCCAGGCATCCACTACAATTAAATCAACTTCTTTGCTTATCGAGGATCTCTCCTTTTCATCTGGAGACCCTCCTATGCCCCATCTTCTCCCTAGCATCCACATATTAGGGAGAACATATGCTTCTTAACTCTTTGTGACTGACTAATCTCACTTAACATAATGTTTTCCAGTTGCATCCATTTCCCTGCAAAGAACATGATTTT
>PVLC010007677.1:24152-49600 GCA_004027655.1 Graphiurus murinus | reverse complement strand
CCTTGGACATCTTGGCTGCTTCCATAGTTTGGCTATTGTGAATTGAGCTGCTATAAACATAGATACACATGCATCAGTCTGATAATTTGGTTTCCATTCTTTTGGGTATATACCAGTAGTGGTATTGCTAACCCAGGGGCATTTTACCTCCGAGCTACAACCCCAGCCCTATTTTTTATTCTTTATTTTGAAACAGGGTCTCACTAAGTTGCAGAGGGCCTCACTGAGCAGCTGAGGCTGGCCGCGAACCTGGATCCTCCAGTCTCAGCTTCCCAAATGCTAGGATTACAAGCATGCGCCACCATGCCCGGCTCGAGATGATCTTTTTCAAAATTTTAAATCATGTTTAATACAGAGATTGCACCCCACTTACATGCAGTTAAGACACCATGTTTATTTCCAACTCTGGAGCTTGCTTCCTTTTCTCTTTGTTGTAAGCATTCCTGGGAGAATTCATGTGGCATTTCTGAGTGATAGTCCAGGTTATCCCCATCTTCTTGTTATTTTTGCAATGCTGTTTCCGAGGGGTGGGCGTGGGCTCTGGAAGAGGCTCTCATTTTCCTTAATGCATGGGTCCCTGACTCAGAGCTTCTCGAGGACCTCCTGCTCAAGCTCCAAAAGCATCTGCATTTGCTCACCTTCACCTTGGTTCCTGACTAGGTTAGTAGACTCTGAGCACAGATGGCTGCCCCGTGTTATTAACTGAACCAGAGTTGAAGCTTTTGTGTGTCAGCCGCACTGATTTTGAAATACCCTATTATTTGTGCAATATACCTTGGAATTACGGTTTATAATTTCATGAAAGCCTAACATATCTGAATGTTTACAAGTTCTATCCCTTGGGGAAATGTATAGTGTTCATTTCTTTTGTTTAGTCTATTTAAAGTGGGACTAGATACAAAGCACGAGTGATTGACAAATTAATGCTCTCAGCTCCTACTCAAAAGTACTTGAATTATTAGTACAAAAAGCATGTTACAAACTGTAATAATTTTAACTCCATTTCATTGCTAAAAGCTAATAATAATGAAAACAAATGAAAATAGTAATGCAATCTAACGCTAGCCAGAATGGAAGCAGTCTCAGAGTTGGGACTCTGCAATCAGATAATTAGTTCCATTAAAACTCAGAAATGGTTGCGTCTGTTCATTTATTTTGGATTCAGTTCTGTGAGGGGAAAAAGAGGGAAAATGATGGCCCCTGTGCAACATAACTCAGACCTAGCCCTCCTCCTTCTGTCCCTCTTCCCTCTGTAGCCCAGGGATTGCACTCCAGGGATGACAGCTAGGCTCCCACCACAGAGAAGGAATAGAGGACCCAACAGGTGGAACTAGTGAGGAGGAAGTCACTGCTGGTGGCAATTAGAGCAAATGAGTCTGGAAGGTGCAAGATCCACTTCGGACTGTTTCAGCCATCTCAGGGGAAGGAGAAGAAGTGTGTGTACCACAGAAGGCCAGAGGGCCAGAGGGCCAGCCCTGAGCAGAAGAGGCCAGCTATTGGCAAACCTGGTGTATGAGGGTTCTCCAGAGAAACAGAACCAATAGGAGAGAGAGACATTTTATATAAAGCCTTATATAAAATGTAATTTATTTAAATTTATTACAAGTAATTATAGCCGGTATGGTGGCACACACTTATAATTCCAGTACTTGGGGGGCTGAGACAGGAGGATTACAGGTTCAAGGCCAGCATCAGCAACTTAACCAGGCCCTCAGCAACTTATTAAGACTGTTTAAAAAACAGCAGCAAAAAAAAAAAAAAAAAAAGAAAGAAAAAAATAGGGTGGGGGTGTGGCTCAGAGGTAGAATGCTCTCTGGGTTCTAGCCCCAGTCACACACACACACACACACACACACACACACACACACACACACACAAAGAAATTATATAATTTATAATATAAATATTTATAATAAGAATTGGTTCACTCAATTGTGGAGGCCAAGAAATTCCAAGAACTATAGTCCGCCAGCCAGAGACTCTGGAAAGCCAACTGCGTTGTTCCAGCCCAAGTTCAAAGGCCTGAGAACCAGGAGAGTGAGTGGTGTAGCTTCGGTTAGACGGCAGGAGAAGAGCAAAGTTCCAGCTCAGGCAATCAGGTGGCAAACATTCCCTCTTAGCCTCTGTGTTCTACTCAGGCCTTCCAGGGATTGGATGAGGCCCACCCACTTTTGGGAGGATCATCTGCTTTATTCGGTCTACCAATTCAAATATAAATCTCATCTAGAAACACCCAGGATGTTTTAATAAATGTCTGGCCACCCCAGAGCCCAGTTGAGTTGACACATAAAATTAACTCTCATACTTGGGACACCCATCTGAGCTCCCCCTGGTCAGCATATTCGTCATTATCCATCAACACAGCGCGGTTCTTCTGGTCTCAGCTCTTAGGCTGATCTTGGCTGAGCTCACTCACTCAGGCACCTGCAGGCAGGTGGTGACCATGGAGGTCTCACTCATGCCACCCAGCTCTGCTACCTGGGGTTCAATAGCCCACAGCTGGGGAGAAGGAGCCAGGCACCACCATCCTCCAGCAGGCTAGCCAGGGCATCTTTCCCTTACTGTGACTTTGGCCAAGGCAGACCAGGTGGAGGCCTTGAGCCAGAGGGGAAGGAACTACCCAAGGGTGTGGGTGCAGAAAGGTAGAAACAAGCTGGAGGCCATTGCTGGAACAATTTGCCAAGTCGGTTTCCTGGTGTCCTAGAATGTTCTCTCTGACACTGGCATAGGGGGAAGATGTGCAGTTCTGATGTTAACACATCTGTCTCTGATGTCCCTTCCCAGTCTCCTCTGTGGATCCCTTCCCCTGCCTATCTTTGAACTGCTGGAATTCCCTCAGATTCTGTCTTTGGCTCCCTGTACCGAGGGTCATGTTGTGACACTAACCTGCACACCCACCCTGGACACTGGAATATCAGCAGATTGCTAGGGTTAATTTTCATGTGTGCCCCAATGTCCTTTGGGAGACTCTGAAATATTATGTGGCCCAGTTCCTTGAGTCCCTGACAGAATAAGAGGATCAAAGATGCCTTAAGGAGTTCTGAAAGGAGCTGAGTTTATGTAGAGGTTAGGTCATCCAAGCCCAGAAGCACCTCCCTGCCTCTGGGCACAGATGGATCTTACCCTGCAGACAGACTACAAGAAAGGGAGCCGTGGGGACATGAATAGAAAAATCACTGTAGCTATTTAAGAAGGAGCTGGAGTCAGAGCCAGGTGTGGTGGTGCATGCCTGTAATCCAAGTACTTGGGAGGCTGAGACAGGAGGATCGCAGGTTTAAGAACAGTCTCAGCAACATAGTGAGACTCTCAGCAGTCTGGAAAGACTCTATTTCCAAACAAACAAACAAAAAAATTTAAAAAGGGCCTGAGTTGTAGCTCAGAGGTAGAATGCCGTTGGGTTCAATCTCCAGCAAAACACACGGACACACACACAGACACACAGACACACAGACACACAGACACACAGACATGAGCTATAGTCAGCTCATACTTGGGGGAAAGGATGGGGCTCAAGAGCCTGGGACTTTGGTGTCCTGCTAAGTAGGCCAGAAGCTGGGATAAAGTCAACTTCTCCACCGTTATCACTCATACTTGGGAGGGTGACACACAGGGCTAGAGGGAGTCAGACTATCTATCTTTTTTTTTTTTTTTTTTTTTTTGCAGTACTAGGGATTGAACCCAGGGGCATTCTACCTCTGAGCTACACCCCCAGTCCTATTTTTTTATTCTTTATTTTGAAACAGGGTCTCACTAAGTTGCAGAGAGCCTTGCTAAGCAACTGAGGCTGGCCACGAACCCACATCCTCCTGTCTCAGCCTCCCAAGTACTGGGATTATAAGCGTGCACCACCTCGCCCGGCTTCAGATTATCTTTTTGAGGGCATGAAAAGATTCTCTTCCCAAGATGTTGAACGCTTGGGCCATGACGTTCTAGGAATCCTGCTTTAGCCTATGGAAACTTGTGGCCCCAGAACCCAGCCTCGTGGCCCACTTTGGTGGCTGAGTCAGAAGGCTCTGCCCAGGCAGCGGCTGCTGAGGGGAGCACAGAGCTGCCTGTTGTGCCGATTCTGCCTTCAGAATTAAAATATTGTACAGAAATGCAGGTTTATTGTTATCAATCCCATCTTGAGGAACTTGACAAATGCATTCTTAGGCAGATAATTAAGAGATAATGTCAGCCGAACAAAGCTTTGTCACTGAAATAATGGTTTCCCCGCTGCTAAGTTTATGCCTCAGCAAAGTCAAGGTGTTTGTCCCCAAAGTATAACTCCCTATCTCTTTGACAACTGCCTGTGACATCCTCCCTTGTCCCCCTTCCCCTCCTCCCCAGGCCGTGATAACAACAGAGCCAACATTTGGGGACATGGGGGTGGCGACAAGAATTCTCTTCCTCAGGAGGACTGAATTGGGGCCAGAACTCTGGGACTCCAACACAAGCTTTTCTGCTTCTGTTCTTTGAGGGTCCCCTTGGAAAAATGCCCCTCCTCACATTTCCCTCCTCTACCATGAAAAGAATGACACTTGACCCTGATCCTGGCATTTGGAGATCCTAGACTATCAGCAGGATGTGCGTGTAAGGCAGTCATTAGTTGTTGGCTTCCATTTCTGCTCTATACATATTGTACTAATCTACCTTTTTTTTTTTTCCCTTTTTGGTGGTGGTACCAGAGATCAAACCCAGCATCTCACTAAGTTTGTGAACAAGCTCATAAAGTAAGTTAAAGTTGATTTTTATGGGAATTAGAATTAGACATCGATTAAGACAGCTAAAGAAGCAGCAAGAGAGGCATGGTGGCACATGCCTGTAATCCCAGGCTAAAACAAGAAGATCACAAGTTCAAGGCCAGCCCCAGCAACTTAGCAAGGCCTTCAGCAGCTTAGTGAGAACCTTTTTCAAAATTAAAAAAAAAATTAAAAAGGCACACTTGTAATCCCAGTACTTGGGAGGCTGAGATAGGAAGATCCGGCTTCCCAGCCAGCCTCAGCTACTTAGTGAGGCCCTCCACAACTTAGTGAGACCCTGTTTCAAAATAAAGAATAAAAAATAGGATTGGCGATGTAGCTAGGAGGTAGAATACCCCTGGGTTCAATCCCCAGTACCACAAAAAAAAAAAAAAGAAAAAATTAAAAAGGGCTAGGGGTGTAGCTTGGAGGTAGAACACTACTGGGTTCAATCCCCCAAATCAAAGAGGAAGATAGGAAAGGAGGGAGGGAGGAAGGAGCCAGTAAGCTAATGTCATACATGTTCTGTTGTGCTCTATGTGTGCGCGCACGTTTATGGTTTAATAACACAGTAAGTAAGCATCCCATCTGCAGTGCAGGGGCCAGCAGTAGCCCCTACCTTACCCAGGGATCTATAAAGACGCTGGAGTTCCTCCTCTTCCTATGCATGTGTGAAATTTCACTAGAGAATGTAAGCTGTGCTCCCCCTGGGCAGGTGTCAGTAGACCAGTGCATTGGAGAGGCAGGCAGGGGCGGGCTGGGGGACCTGCCGGAAGGTGGCACAGGGCAGGAGGCAGGAGGCTGTCCTTGCACAGAGAAGCAGAGGTGCTTCCCACAGCAGCAGAGCAGAGGTAGGGAGGTGGCCATGTGCGGGAGAACTCAAGCAAGTAAAGGGAGTGACTTCCTGGAAAGGAAAGAGGAGTACCCTCAAGATTCCACATCTGTCTGCTCTACACACTCTGTCTGAGGTCTCAGTGTCCTTTCCTTAGACCAAGGGTACAATTACTATAGGTCACAAAGGAAGATGAAAATCCCAATCTCTATTCTGGTGTTTCAGTGGCTTTTAAAGTAGAATCTGCCATGAAAAGAGAAAGGCCTGGGATTGGGAACTGAGCCCTGAGTTCTGGTTCCTGCTTGGTTTGTGCTTCCCCCGTGACCGGGACAAGACATCTGAAGAGGTGTCAGCAAGGAGGTCATCTGATGGCTCAACACTCTCTCCCACTCCGCGTTTTATTATCTGGTGCTCAGGATCAGTGACGGTCATCTAGAGGAAATGTGTTATTGATCCTGTGTTTGAGATATGCTTTTAGAATGGTATCAAAATGCACTTTTCCTTGAGTTTACATTTCTCCCCAGATTTGTCATGTACATGATTAATCATTGGGAAAGAAGCCATAATCCCAGAAAGCTGATTACTAGAAAGGACCTTTTTCTTTAAGAAGAAACAGCCATTGGAGATTGCTCTTAATTTCTTGATTTCCTCTCACTTTTTCTTAACTTGAGGGGAAGAGGGGAAATAAAAATCAGTGATTTTGGCTGAGATTAATTTATATATTACAAAACCTAGTGAGTACCGGGCATGGTGGCACACATCTGTAATCTCAATACTTGGGAGGGTGAGACAAGAGGATCACAGGTTCAAGGCCAGCCTCAGCAACTTAGCAAGACCCTGTTTCAAAATAAAAAATGAAAAGGGCTAGAGGTATAGCTCAGAAATAGAGTGCCCCTGGGTTCAACCTTCAGTATACCCCACCCCCTGAAAAAATGCTTAAGTGTTAACATTACTTTTGGAGATCAGAGACTGTTAACATGGTGTTTTTGAACATGAATCTTCACTGGGGCTAGTGTTAAGAATAATTTTATTTAGGAAAAGACATTTTGGGGGGAAATTCTACATCTATCAAATGTTAACATAACTGAGATTTAGTTTTTAGGTTTTTATTTTGTGAAGGGAAAGGTAGGGGTAATAGGAGGTTTGAGGGTTTGTAAGTCTTTGAAAATTATTTATGTAGTCTGAAGTTAGCCTTTTCTATATAACAAAAACAGAAATATCCCTTGGAGAGAGCGTAAATGCACAAAGAAATAGCTCAACAGAAAATAGGGGATGAGGGCTGAAAAGAACCAGAACGTTCTACATGATGAAATGGAGGAATGAGGATGTTCCTAAGTGGTAAAGGGCAGAAAAGAGAGGGAGGTGACAGAAGGAAACAGGGGACCAGAGAATTACATGGAGCCTGTTAAAAGGACATTAGTGCCGGATGCGGTGGCACACACCTATAGTCCCACTACTTAGAAGGCTAAGACAGGAGGATTGCAGGTTCAGAGACAGCGTAACAATTTAACGGACCCTATTTCAAAATAAAAAAATAAAAAGGACTGGGGTGTGGCCTGGAGGTAGAGTGTGCCTGGGTTACCTCCCAAAAAGATGTCTAATAACTAATTATAATTTGTTAGCTTTGCTGGGATACAAATCCATTTCCATTACCCCAAAACCTTTAATAAAGTTTCCTTCCCATAAGTTTGGTAAGTCGGGTGCTTTTGTTTGTTTGTTTGACTGCTGTTAATGTTTGTGGAAGGAAACATCCTCTTCCCTGGCTTAGTTTCCACATGGAAGGATGGCACATGTGAGTCTCACCCTGGACTGGCCGTTACTCACTTTGCTGTCCTCCACCCCAGGAGTTAGACTGAGGAATAGGGCTCGAGCTCCACTTCCTTCTCCTCCTTGTGTTTGAGGTCTGTGCCTGGGTGGCCCTGTTGGGG
Organism: Graphiurus murinus; assembly: GCA_004027655.1. Classification (NCBI taxonomy): domain Eukaryota; kingdom Metazoa; phylum Chordata; class Mammalia; order Rodentia; family Gliridae; genus Graphiurus; species Graphiurus murinus. Next base: position 42,119 of record PVLC010007677.1, on the reverse strand, counting down.
TGACGGGCCCATTCCTCAGCTCAGGAACTCAGAATCCCGGGGTCCTTGGCTGATGTGATGGAAAAGAATTTCAATATGCACCAGTCAGAGATATAGACAAGTTTATTTAGGAAAGTAGGAAATACACATTCAAGGGAGAATGCAGGCCATCTCAGGAGGGAGAGAGATGCACTCTTTTTGGGAGTGCAGGACTCTTTTCTTATAGGGTCTTTCATGAGGGGTGGGTTAGAGGAGGTGTGTGAGAATGATCTTGGTCCAGTAGTCCTGGGGCAGGTTCTGGTGGCCAGGTCAGCCTTAGGGTCCTCAAGGTCTTCATTATCTGATTAACAGATAAGCTGGGGAGTATCCTAAATTATAGGTTTCTCAAGATATCACATCTGTCTTATTAACAAAGCACGGAGCAATTGTAGTTTCTTTCAGTAAACTCTAGGATCTACAGATTTTCCCAGGAATTTGGGAGAGACAGGCCTGGGAAAGAGAACTGGTTTGGGGAGTAAAGGTTGAGGCCCTTTAGCACCAGGTTCTTATATTAAAATTATATTTTATTTTTCCTTTTTGTTCCTGTTTGTCTTCTTTCTACCTATTCATTTCTTGTATCCTACATCAGCCCTAGTAGAAAAGGGCAGTGGTTTTCCAATCTTCCTTAGGACTAGGTGGGTGGGCTACCCAATCCAGGATGGGTCCAATATTAGGAAGGCCACTGTCGCCCTGTGACCAAGCCATGTTCTCCACAACCATTCTCACCGGCAACAAAACCAGTGTCTCCGTTTCCATCTCTCTGATTCTGTGTCTCTTGCAATTGATCCAGAACTTCAGCAGGAAGGAGAGGAATAGATGGGCTGGGTTCTTAACTCCAAGCACAACAGGACAGTAAATGTTGGTGGAATGAATGATTGAGTAGTTGAGTCATGGGCATCAGTCAATGAATAAAGTGGTGTGGACACATGACTTCACCAAGTAGAGGTCAATATTAGGTTGGATCCTCAATGTCACTATTTTTGTAGGTCAAAAATGGATGAACGTAGCTGAGTGTGATGGGGCATGCTTATAATCCCAGTACTTGGAAGGCTGAGACAGGAGAACCACAGATTTGAGGCCAGATTTAGGAACTTAGTGAGATTCCTAGCAGCCTATCAAGACCCTGTTTCAAAATAAAATAAAATAAAGGGCGAGGAGGTAGAATGCTTCTGGGTTTAATTCTCAGTACAAAAAAAAAAAAAAAAAAAAAGATTGAATGTTGACAATTTCACATGGTTTAACCTAATAATAGGGTGAGGATCCCTCCTGATCTCCCAGAGGCTTCATTTTAGGGTAGCCAGTTTGCAGGCATCAGCTGAGAGTGAAGGTTCAGCTCTCTTCCTGGAGAGCTTGCCCTGGTTCTGGATCTCCTCATGGAGAATACCTTCTTCTCATTTCCTACCATCTAGAACCAGTACAGCTCCCCTCCAGAACCCAAAGAGGGTTGCCTCAAACTTGGGGAGAGCTGCGACCCAGCCAGGGGTCACCCACAGGATACGCTAGTTATTCTCAGATCAACCCACTAGCTGAACCCACCTCCTCTGCACCTGGTACACACACCATTATATACAACTTGAAGGCTACAAAATATTTTTTCATCCGTTGCCATAACAATCCTATAAGATAGTTATTATTATCTGCAGTTTTTTAGTGGTGCTGAGGATTGAATTCAGGGGCATTCTACCTCTGAGCTACACCCCCAACTCTTCTTATTTTTTAGTTGGAAACAGGATCTCACTAAGTTGCTGAGAGCCTAAGTTGCTGAGGTGGCTTCGAACCTTTGATCCTCCTGTCTCAGCCTCCCAACTGATATAGTATCCTCCTGTCTCACCATGCCCAACTGATATAATATCTGCATTTTATAGGTAGGGACACTGAGGTCATAACAGCTGATGTTCTGGAGCACTAACTGTTTAAAAGGTGCTGTGCTATGTGCCTTAAATAGAATATTCATTCAGTCTTCACAACCTGTTAACAGATTAATTGTGTTCTTCAAATTTCATATGTTGAAGCCCTAATGCCTTGTGGCTCAGAATGTGGCTTTATTTGGAGATGAGGCCCTTAAAGAGGTGATTGGGTTAAGATGAGGACTTTAGGGTAGGCCCTAATCCAGTCTGACAGGTATCCTTATAAGAAAAAGAAATTTGGACTCAGAAAGAGACACCAGGGATGTGTATGTTCAGAAGGACCCTGTGAGGATACAGTTAGAAGGTGACCATTCACAAGCCAAGAGCAGAGACATCGAAAGAAACCAGTTTCCTCCTTCTCCTTCTCCTTTTTCTTCTTCTCCTCCCTTTCTTTTTCCTTCTCCTTCTCCTTTGGTACTGGTGCTTGAACTAGGGGGCATTCTACCTCTGAGCTATACTCCTGTTCTTTTTATTTTGAAACAGGGTCTCACTAAGTTGCTGAGGATGGCCTTGAACCTGAGATCCTCCTGCCTCAGCCTCCAAAGTACTGGAGTTCCAAGTGTGCACCACTGTGCCCAGCTCTTGCCAACACCTTGATCTTTGTCAGGGGCCCTATCATGGGCCAGCTGTGGTTGCAGGAGCAGTTTCTGTGGTAAGATCCCTAGCAAGAATAAAGCATGTGGAGTCACCCTCCTGAGAACAACAGCAGCTTTATTTTACAGACCATTCCTTACACAGGGTTCTGGGGAAAATGATACATGTCACACCAGCATAACATGTGTGTGTTGCATATCACCTAGTCATACCTACATACCTATACACACATCAGTGGCTGTTTGAAATGAATGCATATCTGCTGTTTCACAAGATGAGTGGGGGCTTGTCCTCACTGCCGGCCTATACTTCCTCTGCCCCCCCCCACTCCACTCCCTACAGGGTGGCAGAGTGTGACTTAATCCAGAGAGGATTATATTGGGCCCCCAAACCACAGCAGCACTAGAGGGTGAAATGGATGACTATTAGTCCTCCAGCCATACAGGCAAGGATAGTCAATACCCATCTCAGAGGGAGCCCAGTGAGTTCCACTAGGTTGTAAGCAGGTCCTTCTATAAGGCCTGAATAGCTTATACCGCCACATCCATCCCCACTAAAGCTTGCTGTACCTGCTGCTGGTGGTCTGGAATGTATACACAGCACTCTACATGGAGAAGACCACACATTCTACCTTGGCCAGGAGTGAGCATATCTAACGCCATTCTATTCTGCAAAACCACCTTCCACATCTGGGTGTTTTTGGTCCATTAAAAGGGAAAAAGCCCATCGGGACATATTTAAAGCTTCAGAAACATGTTGGGCTAAGGCTTCCATCCGTGGCACTACATCTATAGTACCACCTCCTGGAATAAATAAGGCTACAGGGTAAAACCACCATGTGGCCCAACACACATGGTGCCAGAGGTGATATATGGGGTCCCAGTTATTAGGCTTATAGGGAAGAATCTGGAATATTTGTCCCTGTTTGTAAGGCCTTTACCAGATGCACTTTCCTGTCCAATGAGCAGGAAGGCATTGACAGCCATGTCTGCAAACCCAGAGATAACCATCTGGGAGAAAATCAGTGGGCTTGGTTTCTATTAGTTTCTACCCATTCCACCACTAGTTGGCAACATTCTGACATAGTTCTTGGGGCAACCATCCAGCATTTCGGTTGGTTATAGACTGGTTCAACTTTTCTATACAAAAATGTGCTACGCTTACAAGCGTTACATGTTCCTCTCTCAAACAGTTGGACCCATTTTCTATAGCATAGCCCAACAAAGGGTGGGGGGAGCATTACTACCATCTTAACGCAAAAAGTCATCTATTATGTGGTGTTGCTCATCCCATTCTGAGCTGCTCTGGTTCAGGTTCATAAGGTAGTCCAGTTGTCTGCACTAATGGGGGCAATTCACCTTTGACTGTTTCTACTAGTAACTTGGTGCAAACCTAGCAATGGGAGGCGTTGTGCAGTCTCCAAAAGCGAGTGTCCAGGAAAGGCTGTTCCCTCCTGTGAACCTGGACTGTGGGATAGGACAGGGAGAGAGACCATCATACGTAAGTCCTTCCCTCCTGGGAGGATGAGGTGACATGCTCGTCTTGCAGAACAGTGGCCTGAATAGTGGTTGTTTCAGGGCAATGGTACCACACTAAAGCACCCTGGGTATGAGGTAAGGGGTTGGGAACATCCTCCAAGTATATAACGGAATAGGCCATAGTCTTATGACTTTCAAAATTGTGCCTTTCACCTGTGGGGGAAGTGTGACCTGTACCAGGCAGGCCAGGCAGCTATCCAAGGGTCCAGTTGTAATCGGGCCTTCCGTTTCAGGCCCCATGGCTCCAGGAGTGCAACCCATGGCTCATGAGATACTTGCAATGCCAGTGCCACTCCCAGACATCGTGCCACTCTGGAGCCAAGGATTTAGGTGCAGGGAGTAAGAGGGCTCCTCCTCTCACCTCTTGTCACAACTAGGGTTCCTCCAAGCTTCCCGTTATCTTCAAAGTGTGGGGCATTATTGCTATTACTTTATCTAAAGGGGCCTGCCCAGTGTGGCAAAGTTGCTTATTTAAAAGCTGCACTGCTAGCAGGGTGTGGTGGTGCATGCTTGTAATCCCAGAATTTGGGAGGTTGAGACAGAAGGATTACAGGTTCACAGCCAGCCTCAGCTACTTAGTGAGGCCGTCTGCAACTTAGTGAGACTCTGTTTCAAAATAAAGAATAAAGTGTCAGCAGCATCAATACCAAGGGTCTGTAAAGGCCTATACCCCGGAACGTGATGTATAGTAGCTCCTTCCTGGGAGCCCCATTTCCACAAGTCCTCCCTCATATACTTGCCCTACAATGGGCGGTGCCCAATCAACTAGTCTTGCGCTGCCTATTGGGGTAGCCACAAGGTTAGCACCCAGTAGACTGCCCAGCTATCTGTACAGACATGCCAGGGCCCAGTTTCCTTCATGAGGACTAAGCAGACTGCCTGGAGCTTGGCCCATTGGCTGAAGCATCTGGTCTCATACCAAGACATTTCCATGGCAGGCTACACATGGGAGGCTGCCCAGGACAGGAGCCATCAGTATTCCACATTTCCATGGGTATAGGGGTTCTCCCTTCCTCATAGGGACCTGAGGCATAGGGACTTGGGGTGTTCCTCTCTCTTCTGTGGGTTCCAAGGGGACTATTGCTTGGAAATGCACTGGTCCCAACAAAGCTTTCCTGGGGCATAGGACTTGGGACATCTCCTATTTTCATGGCTTCCAAGAGGCCTGTCAACTGGCCCCAGCAGAGTATGTAGCTGTTCAGACAAAGGACTACTAGAAAGCCGTGCTCATTGCTCTAAGTATGTGCCCCACTTTGTCAGAGTGAGCATTTGGGCTATTCTTGCCCAGAGGATCAAGTCCAGGATCTCAGTCAACCTTTAATTGGGTAGGTAATCTGCACCATCACTGACCCAGTACCTGTAATAGGTTCACAAGCTAAGAGGGCAGCATATATGGCCACTGCTTCCCAACGAGAGAGTAGTGCACCTCTGCTCCTTTACGTAGCTGTGACCAAAATCCAAATGGGCTATTCCTAGTATCTTGTTTCTGCCATAACCCCCATCCAAAACTTGCATCATGCACTGGGCTGTTAGCAGGAAAGGAAGGGCAGGGTCTACTACCCATAGAGTTTGCCACTGCCCTCTTGGTGGCAGTAAATGCAATTTTCATTTCAGGGGTTCAATCCCAAGTTGCTCCCTTATTAACAAGGCAGTGTAAGGGACGTATAAGCATAACTAAGTATAAATGTTCACCAAAACCCAAAAAGACTCAGATATGACTATGGCTATTTGACCATTCCCGGTCAAGGTTAGGTTTATATCTTATCTATTACTGCTTCAGGTATCACCTTTGTCTCACCTGACCAGACAACTTCCAAGAATTTGACAGAATATCCAGGTCCCTCCATTGACAGCCCTCCCCCACACCTGGAGAGCAGCTCGGAGGCTGCATGCAGCTGCTTCTAACTCTGTAAGATAATCAGGGGTTAGCGTAATGTCATCTATAGAATGGCACAACCATACAGCCTCAAGCTTCTGCCAAGAGGCCAAATCCTGTGCCACCAGACTGTGACAGATATCCCTGGGGCAATACCAAAAAGGTCCATTGGCACCCTTCCCAGGTAAACGCAAATTTTTCTTGTTTTTTTGGAGTAATGTCAATGGAGAAAAAGGCATTTGCCAAGTTTACAGTGTAATAGAACTGTCCCAGTTCATGTGAGAGACAATCCATCAGTTCTGAAATATTGGGTACTGCTGCATGCAATGGCTGTCACTTTACTTAACTCCCAATAGTCCACTGCCATACACCAAGAACTGTCAGGTTTTTGCACTGACCACACAGGGGAGTTGAATGGACTGGGAGTTGGGTAAGTTATGCTTGTTTCTTCTAGCTGTAGTATTGTTCGTCCAAGTTCCTCATGTCCCCCTGGTAACCTGCTCACAATATGCTCACAATCCTCTTGGGGGAGTTGTGAGGGAGCACGATGGGGATGTCCTATAGTGATGGTCTTTACCACACATAGCCATAACTGGAATTCTCCAATAGTTGTCTTCACAGTCAATCCCACATCTGCCCCCAGGATATGCTCAGCTAGGGGGCGTATATACACATCATACTGTTTAGGAGGCAGGCATCTGATTCCCAAAGTCACCAGGGCATGTCTATTTACTTGCAATCCCTGGCAACTTGTCAGCATTCTATCTTTGTCTCACAGGGGGCAATGGCATCTAGTTGCTGTCACCACCACTGTTCCACCCATCTAGCAGCCACAGGGCACACTCATCCAGGTGGCTATGGGGGTGGCCTCTGGCTGAACCCCAGCCTGCCTTCCTGCAGTCCATGTCAGCAGCCTCCTGGTCTCCCTCAATCCTCCTGGGGGTCATGGTCCCTTTAAGTTGCTGGCATGAGGTTGGGCAAGGAGCCAGCGGGTTCCACTCACACTGGCCACCTCCTCTGCCTGCCAAGCCCCACTCCAGTGGCCCCAAGGGCCTGGCTGTTATGACTCCAGTACTTTTAAAGCCTCCTTCTGGCTGGGGGCATACATTGTTCCAGTCCTCTGGCGGGGTCCATGCCCTCAGACACTCGGCTACCAGGAACCTCAGGGAGGCCAGGGTCGCATCTCTTCCACCCTGGGATCCTCTTCCCAGGGCTGCTTCTCCTCCAGAGGGACACTGGGGGTACTCATCTAATCCTGCCAACTATACCAATTGCCAGGGGCCTGGTCATGAGCCAGCTGTGGTTGCAGGGAAGATTTCAGCAGTGAGCTCCCCAGTGAGAAGAAAGTATGTGGAATCATCATCCAAAGAAGAACAGCAGAAGCTTTATTTTACAGACCTGTCCCTTATATAGAGTTCTGGGCACAATGGTGCACATCACACCAGCTTAACATGCGCATGCGTGTTGCATATTACCTAGTCATACTTACATAACTATACATACACCTGCAGCTACGTGAGATGAGCACACATCTGAGGCTGCATGAGGTAAATGGGGTCATGTCCTTACTGCCAGGTGGTACTTTCTCTGGTCCCCCACAATCTTGGATTTCCAACCTCCAGAACTGTGAGACAATACACTTCTGTTGTTTAAATCGCTCAGTCCACAATATATTGTTATGACTAATACATGACTCTCATGATGAAAGCTATTATCTCCATTCTATACATGAGGAAGCTGAGGCTCAGAGTGGATCTTGTCCAAGGTCACACAGCTAGTAAGGGATGGAGCTAGTAATCTTAACCTAAGCATGGTGACTCTGGAGTCCACTGGCTGTGCCCTTTTCCTTGTTTACATGAAGAGAAATACTCAAGGTCACACAAATAAAGCAGTAGAACTGAAACTGGAGGCCAAAACATGACATCATAATTTTATCAATCAGTATTGGCTTAAAATAGAAATTTGTCTCTAGCTAAAAGTTCCTTGATTCTTAGAACTGGAAGGACAATAGAGATGGTAATCAATAAATAGAAAACATTACAGGGTCTTAGTATTAATTCAAGGAGCAGAATGAACCACTGTATAGAATTCCCTATATAACTTTATATGCTGTAAAGCCATGAATGAATCTAGGAGTCAGTTGAGCTTGTGATTTTGGACAGACAACTCAGGGGAAAGTCCTCTGACCTTGGGCCCAGGGTTTTGGTCTCATCTCTGCTACTTCCCATGACATTGACCCTGAGCAAATCATTTCACTTCTTGGCATTTCTCTTTCCTCTCCTGAAAAATAGGGCCAATAATTCCAGTTTGGCGTCCCTCCCAATTCCTCTGAAAGTAGAAAATGGAGGAAGGAACAGAAATCATCTCTGTAAACTGTCAAATAGTGAACAAATGTATGTATTATTATCTTTGAGCAAACTAACAACAGCCACAGATTTTTGTTGTGCTCTGTTGAGGACCTTCCCCTAGCTGTGCATGTGAGGCCTCCAGAAAGGATCTGGCAGAAAGGGATCCCAGTGGACAGCTCCAGAGCACCACACCACACACGGGATGCCTGGGAACCTCCTGTCCCCACTCAACCTGCAAAGTACTGCAGTTCCCATACCCAGAAATCTCTTGCTGCCTCCGAAGGCGAGGTGCGACCACACATTCCCACACAGCTCCTGACGGCACGCCCTCGCAGCCGTGTGTGTGTGTGTGTGTGTGTGTGTGTGTGTGTGTGTGTGTGTACTTGGAGAGATTGCTTGTGAAATCTAACGGGCCTATAGCGCTCAACAGCCAGCCCCTTCTGGGTGCTACACGACACACTGCAAGTAGTAGCAGATAGATAGCATCCTGGGATGAACGTGGGGATTTGTTTGGGGCAGATTCCTGGGGGAGTTTGCTGGCTTTCCCTGTGCTTTTAGGAACGATAGCCAAGCACAAGCCAACCACCGTAGCTCTGTGGGGGGACTACCTAGCCAGGAGGCACTGGAAGGGTGGTTACTAGGGGCGGAGAGGTGGCCCGTGGAGGACAGTACTGGGTAGGGGGTTTGAAGTCGCAGTTATATAGGATGAACGTCTAGGGATCTAACGTACAGCACGGGGTCTATAGTTAATAATGCTGTATTGGGTATTGGAAATCTGCCAACAGTAGATTTTAGGCATTCTCACCCCTAAAAAAAGGAAGAGAAAAGATAACTCTGTGAGCCGAGTATGTTAATTTGCTCACTTGTAGTACTCACTGCACTATACATACACACATCAAAACATGTGCCCTGTGCAGTAGCATACCCCAGGAATCCCAGTACTTGGGGGCAGCTGAGACAGGTGGTTCACAAGTTTGAGGCCAGCCTCAGCAATTTACATCAGATCCTGTAGGGCTGAGGTGTAGCTAAGAAGCAAAATGCCAGCCAAGTGTGGTGGTACATGACTGTAATACTAGTACTTGGGAGGCTGAGACAGGAGGATTGCAGGTTTGAGGACAGCCTCAGCAAGTAATGAGACTGTCATCAGTCTAGCGAGACTCTGTTTCAAAATAAAATAAAAAATAGAGGTGGGAGTGTAGCTCAGAGGTAGAGTGCTCCAGGACTCAAACCCCAGTACCACCCCCACACACACACACACACACATAAATGTCCCTAGGTTCAATCCCCAGGACCAAAAACAAAAAAACATGTTGCATACCTTACATGTTTACAATTGTTATTTAACAAAGATAACTGTAACATGTAAGGCTGTTGTTATAGTTGTTGTCATAGTAGTATCCTGAGGTTTTGGCAACTTTTTGCTGTAAAAGTTTTTACTACTAAGCCTGATTTAAGAATCTAAGACCAGCCTCCCTTCCCTTCTCTTCATCTCCACTCATTCTCCCTTTTTTCCCCTGAAAAGACATATTGATTTTGCATCTTCCTTTGAGTTAACTGTGCTAAACCTTATCTGGGCCATCCCCTAACCTGAGAAGAGGCTGTGAAACTTCAGCAAATTCCTAGTGCATCTGAGAGCTAGAAGAGCAGGGTGTGTGTGTGTGTAGGGGGGCCGGGTGGGGGGCGGCATTCAAGGTCCATGAGACCAAACATTCAATGGGACAGAGAAGTGACACCCAGGCCCTGGACCACCAGACCTCAGATGCAGCAAGGTGCCCCTCCCCCACCCCTTCTCCCAGTGCTACTTTTGAGAGCAAGTGGTTCCCCAACTGCTTTTGTGACCTCTTTGTACTTGGGGCTGAGCACCTTGGGAAGCCTGGAGACCCTTCTCAAGGCAGAGATTGTAGAGGTGGGCTTTAGAGATGCTAATTTGTATAAAGTTTCAGAGTTGATAGGCAGGCCACAGGACAATAAGCCCCAGAATGTGAACCAGGCTAGAGCTGAGGTTCTGGGGCCTGGGGAGGGGGAATTGAAGGACCATGTAACAGATGACTTCTTCTACTCCTTTTCCTTCTCCTTCTCCTTCTCCTTCTCCTTCTCCTTCTCCTTCTCCTTCTCCTTCTCCTTCTCCTCCTTCTCCTCCTCCTCCTCCTCCTCCTCCTCCTCCTCCTCCTCCTCCTCCTCCTTTTTCTACCAGGGGGTTCATGGATGAACTTTAGGGGTTCCCTAGATGAAATCCAGCATTTATATGTATGGGTGAATTTTTCTGGAAAAAGGAGGCATAGCGTTCATTAGATTGTCAGAGGCATTTTTTACTCCAAAATGTTTAAAAGCCGCAGGGGTGCTCGCTTTGGCAGCACATATACTAAAATTGGAATGACAGAGAAGATTAGCCTGGCCTCTGTTCTAGGATGACACGCAAATTCGTGAGGCATTGCATGAATCGGGGAAGCGAGATTGATCACATTATGTTATGTGCATGTACAAATATACTGCTATGAAACCCAAGATTCTGTATCATTAATATGCACCAATAATTTTTTAGAAATTAAAACATAAAAAATAGTTTCATTAATCTAGGAAATAGAGAACTGGGACTTCAGGGTATCTCGAAGGGAAGGAAGTCTGAATTGCCAAATCCATGTAAGATCTCCCCCCCCCCCCAGCCCTCTCCTACATTTGCTCCTGCCACATTCCCCAATCTCTTAGATGTCAAATTTATTGTCCCTTATCCCCCCACCTCACCCCACCCATGCCAGGGAATTTGGCACTCTCCCTAGAGACTCTCTACCCCATTTTTTTGACACTAATGTTCTAGATTACCTACCGCTCTGATTTTCTTTAAGTGACAACCTTCTCCAGGGCTCCTTTCTCTTCCTTCTGCTGACCCAATGCACACACCCTAAGTGGCCCTGCCCACAGTCCTGTTCCCACACCTTGGCACCCCCTGCCATCTGGGCCAAGAACCTGGCTGGGAGCCTCATCTCATGCAGCCCCACCTTTCAGCAGGTCTGATCAGTAAGTAGTCAAGTCGTACACCTCTCAGATGGCTGCCAATCTTTTTCTTTCCCTGCTTGCCATTGCCTGGATGAGGCCTTCAGCAATTCAGTAGCTCAGGCCCTCAGCAAGTACCCCAAGCTGGTCCTCTGACCCCTCCCCACCGTGAACCTTCCTCTCTACTGTTGCTGGGCTGATATTTCTAAGACACAAACCTAACTTCATTGTCTACTTAAAACCTTTGCAGTTTTAGTATAAATGAAGTGCAAATTCTTTGGTTTAGCGCACACAGCCTTTCAGGAGCTGGCCACTGACCAGTCTCTGAGCCATCTCCCACCACTCGCCCACAGGCTCCTTCCTCCAGTCCCCCAGGGTCTGTCTGCCTCATCGTACCCTCAATGGACTGTCCCCAAATGTGCTCTGTTCTCTCTCTTTTGCCTGGAACGGCCTTCCCTCACCCCTTGCCTATCTGTGCTGGATCAATATAGCCACATTTAAATTTTAATAAAATACAAAGTTCAATTTCTCCAATTGTACTAGCCACACGTCAAGGACTCAATAGCCTCATGTGGCCAGTGACTGCCATAGCTGGCAGATTATAGAGCATTGCTATCATTGCAGAGAATTCTACTGAGCAGGGCTAGTCTAGTTCATGCTTATGTGACCTCTCAAATTCAGCCTGTGTCACCTCCTCCAGAGATCATTTCTAGTCTAGGTTAGCGAACCCTCCTCGGGGCACCTTTGATCTGCCTCTATGACATTGTACTCAGTTGACTTGTACAAATGTTCCACCACTGGGTCGGTTTCCAGAGGGCAGGGAAGATATCTTCCTTGAATCAATATCACCCTCACCCAGCACAGTGTCTAGAAGAAAACAGATGCTCAGAAAGCATTTGTGGAATGGGGAGATGTGGCCAGCCAAGCTGAGCATATAACCCTGACCCACTATACTGTCCTCCTTTGAAGAGAATTAGCTAATGGAGTGTGCCGGCCACAGAAGACCTCCTATGAGAGAGTGACAAGGCTGTGGGAGGCAGAAGGAAAGAAGTCTTAGCCAGGCATGGTGGCACATGCCTGCAAGCCCAGTACTTGGGAGGCTGAGATTGGGAGGATCACAGGTTTGAGGCCAATCTCAGCAACTTAGCAAGAACTTGTTTCAAAATGAAAAAAAATAAGAAGAGCTGGGGATGTATCTCAGAGGTAGAATGCCCCTGGGTTCAGTCCCCACCCCCATTACCAAAAAGAAGAAGGAGGAGGAAGAGGAGGTCTTTATATTCCCTTGACTGGTGCAATGGAAGTAACCAAGGGCAACTTTCCAACACTTTTGGTTTTCTTGCATATAATCATGGTCTGAGATTCGGGCCAGTACATCTTCCTTGTCTCCTAGGTAGCAATCCATACCCTTAGAGAGAGCCATAGAATCCTAGAATTGGAAGAGACCTTAAAAGTAATGCAACTCAGACCTTTATCCAATGTATTAATCTCCTCTGCAGCAGGAGCCTCAGCCCGATCATATCCAGCCATGGGGAACACCCTTCCTCCAGAGTCAGGCCATTACATTTCCAGGCAGCTATTTTGGTGGAAAGTGCTTTTTAATATTGAACTGCAATCTGCCTCCTTATATCTACAACCATGGCACCAGCTCTCCCCTCTGATACCCAGAGAATCATCTGTCCTTCTTCTATAGTTGAAGGCAGCTTGTGGTTGCAAACATTTGTCCCTTCCTCCAGGGATTGCTGGCATTTCTAGGTTGGACGCCTCATGAGTAGTTAATTTTTATCAAGCCAATTATTTCACAGCTTCCTAGTTCCTGCCTGATTCATGCACAGATGTAAATCAGCAAACTTTTCTTGCCATGGAAAAGCAATATAATATTTTGCCCCTTAAATGCTCTCCACCTATAAGAACTAAAACCAGTTTTTGGCTCCGATGCTGAGAAGGAGCTGAAATGACGAGTTAGTCATTGCCACCTGACAGGGACCCTGGGGTGGAGAGCAGACATGGAGGGGACAATTGACACCACCTAAGCAAGAGCAGGTGTGTCAACATCTCATAGCTGATATTTCATTATTTATACAATATAATGCTGAATTGTGACAGTCCTAATAATAGCAACAACAATGATAGCTAACCCCTGCAAAGAGCTTCCTGAGCACCAGGCAAGGTTCCAAGCACTTTAGATAGATTGCATTTGTATGATAAGTTCTGTTCTTATCCCCACTTTGCAGAGGATAAAATTGAGGCACAGAGAGTGATTGCTTTCCATCTCCAGTGGGCTGGTTCCTTCTTTTCCCATCATCCAGGTGAAATTCTAGGCTTGTCACATGCACAAAATGTCCCCTACTCCACTGGATCACTTTGCCCTTCAGCTGAGGATGCACAAGCCCCCGAGGTCCTCTATGCATCCCTATGGGATGGGTTGTATTCATTGCATTTAATGGTTGAGAAAGCCAAGGCTCAGAGGAATTAGTAGGTTTGTGTAGCCCAGAGCTTCTAAGTGATGAGAACTGGAATTCAGCAAAAACCTCCTAACCGGGAGCTGTTTTCATCACACCACCACACTTCCCCTAATGGAGACAGGGCCCCACCCACGTGAGATGACAGTTGATAGTGAACTTCACCTCTGCTATTCCATTCCCATTCTGAGGGAGCCAGCCCAGCGTCCTCGCCCCACAGTGTGAGGCTGCACCTAGGACTTGGGTTTTCTGGCTTCATGCTCTGGAATTTCTAAAGACCCTGACCTACCTGCTCAAGGACCAGTAAGATGGAGAGCATGAGCCCAGGTGTATCCACGGCCATCTCCAAATGAGGCGATGGCTGTAGATGGAAGGTGATCTCAGGGCCTGCTGGTCAGGTGTGGTGTGCTGAGCCATCCCAGCTCTTCTTCAGTTCCTGATAGGCTGGCTTACTTGTTATTTCTCCATTCTGCCATCCTAGAAAGGTCCTGCAGATCCAGAACTCATATACCCAGCTCCTTCTGGAGGCCCAGGACACACAGAAGCCCCGGTTAGGCCCCCGAGGCCTGCAGCCAGCCACTGTGGCCAGCTCATCCTGCTGAAGTGCTGCCAGGAAGGCCAAAAGGATCTCAGGAATTAGGTAGATGAGCATTTAAGGCTTCCACATAATACCTAGGACCCCCTGCTCCTTCTGCAGAAATTGTTTTATGGGTGATGCTTTACAGTGTGCAGAACCTTTCTCACTCATTTAACACACATGCACACACACACACACACACACAAACACACACACACACAAACACACACACACACACACATATACACACATCAACAACAGCAACATAAAAGATATAAGCTAAACTGGGCATGGTGGTATGCATTTGTAAACCCCATACTTAGAAGGCTGAGACAGGAGGATCACAGGTTCAAGGCCAGCCTCAGCAATTTATTAAGGCCCTCAGCAACCTGCTGAGAACCTATTTCAAAATAAAAAAATGAAATGGGACTGGAGGTATAGTTCAGAGGTAGAGTTCAACCTCTAGAAACACTACTAAAAAAAAAAAAAAAAAAACTACTACTCATATGCTTTAAAATTTATCATGTTAAAGTGTACAAGTCAGTGGTACAGCTGTCGCAGCTATATAATGCCAGAATATTATCACCACCCTCAAAAAATACCTGTACCGTTTAGCAGTCACTCTTATTCCCCATCTCCTCAGTCCCTGGCCACCACTAACCTACTTCACGTCTCCATGGATTTGCACATTCTGGGCCTATCATATAAATGTAATCATACAGTATCTGGCCTTTTATGCTTTGCTTATAGCATGCATCAGTCCTTCATTCCTTTTCATGACCAAATAACGTCCCATTGTATGTATATACCACATTTTGCTTGTCATTTCATCACTTGATGGGCGTTTGGGTTGTTTACATATCTTAGCTACTAGGAATAATACTGTTGTGAGTGTTCACCTGTAAGTTTTTGTGTGGACATATGCTTTCTATTCTCTTGGATATAATAGCCAGGTCATATGCTAACTCTAGTTTAACTTTTTGAGAAACTGTCAAGCTGTTTTTCCACGATGGCCTCTCCATCTTACATTTCCATCAGCAGTGTATGAGGGTCCTGATTTCTCCATATCCTCATGAATATTTTTTCGTTGTCTGTCCTTTGTGTCATAGCCATTCTGGTAGATAGGAAGTGGAATCTCACTGTGATTGATCTGCATTTCCTTAATGATATTGATCATCTTTTCATTTGTTTCTTGGCCTGTTGTGTATCTTCCTTGCATAATGTCTACTCAAATTCTTTGCTGATACTTATATATTTATTTGGTACTAAGGGTTGGACCCAGGGCCATTTTACCTCTAAGATAAACCTCTAGACCATATTTTTATTTTATTTTACTTTTTGAAACAAGGTCTCATTAAGTTGCTGGGGTCTCAAGTTGCTGAGGCTGGCCTCAAACCTGTGATCCTCCTGTCTCAGTCTCCAAGTACTGGGATAATTGGCATTCACCACCATGCCCAGCTCTTCACTGATTTTTAAATTGGTTCATTTGTCTATCTATCCATTTATTTATCTGTTTATTCTTTTTGATACTGGGGGTTGAGCCCAGGGAGCGGTATATCTCTGGGTTACACTCCCAGACCATTATATTTTACCTTTGAAACAGGGTCTCGCTAAATTATTGACACTGGCCTCCAACCTGTGATCTTTCTGTCTCAGCCTCCCAAGTATCAG
This sequence comes from Graphiurus murinus, assembly GCA_004027655.1. NCBI lineage: Eukaryota > Metazoa > Chordata > Mammalia > Rodentia > Gliridae > Graphiurus > Graphiurus murinus. Next base: position 26,140 of record PVLC010007677.1, on the reverse strand, counting down.
TCACCAGAGTCAACTTATTTGTCTTCTTCTTGTTGTTGTTGCACTGTAAGAGTTCTTCATATATTCTGGATACCTGTATCAGATGTATGACTGGCAAGTATTTTTGCCCATTGTACAATCTGTCTTCTTACTTTCTTGACTGAGCCCTTCCAAAGCACAAACGTTTTATATTTTGATTCATTCCAGTTTACTTCTCTTGTCATTTGTGTTTTTTGATATCATAGTTAGAGAATTGTTGCCTAATCCAAGGTCACAAAGGTTTATATTCATGTTTTACACTAGTTTTAGCTCTTCAATTTATGTCTCTAGTTCATTTTGAGGTAATTTTTGCATATGGTGTAAGGTAGGAGTCCATTCATTCTTTTGCCTATAGGTATCCAGTTGTCTCAGAATCATTTGTTGAAAAGATTATTCTTTTCCCTATTGAGTTGTCCTGACATTCTTGTCAAAATTCAGTTGGCTCACATGCAGTGTGTGTGTGTGTGTGTGTGTGTGTGTGTGTGTGTGTGTGTGTGTGTGTTGTACTGGAAACTGGGCTCAGGAGCATTCTACCTCTGAGCTACACTCCCAGTCCTTTTTATTTTTTGTTTTGAAACAGTCTCGAAAGGTAGCTGAGAGTGAATTTGCTGAGGCTGGCCTCAAACCTGTGAACCTCCTATCTCAGCCTCCCAAGTACTAGGATTACAGGGGTGTGCCACCACTCCTGGCAGTCACATGCATTTTTAAAGATGTCGATTCTACATTCAATTGTGAATTAATTTGTTGGGATCAAAATTATTCGGCAGCTTCACATGCCTAGCATACAGCACAGAATAGATACATAATAAATGTTAGCTAGAGTCAAACTCAGTAAGCCTATGAGAGAGGCATATTCAGGGACTCCTCAAGCCCCTCCTACATTCAGGGAGCCCCTGAGATGGAGAGAAGTGATTTCCCCCGCTGGCCTTTGCTCTACAACTGACCCTAGTGAGCACGATCATTTCTACCAAACCACATTTCTGATTTATCTTGTAGTTGTGATTCTGTGTCTGCCTCCTGGAGACTCTGCAAGCAGGCAAGCCTCAGTTCCTCTTTAGACCCGAGGAATTCACCCTGAAGCTCTGATCCACATCCTTGGTAAGGATGCAGTGCTGCAGGTTGATGTGTACATCTCTCTGCGGGTTAGTGGGGTGGCCTTTTATGTCCAACCTTGTATGTACACGGGTGTTTTCCAGCAATCCCAGACCTTGCCTTAACAACAGGATACGGTAACATTAAAGATAGGCTTGGTACTCCCATTCCCCTGAACAAATGTTTTCATTCTGGCGCGGTCCTTTCTAGTCCTTTGCCACATGTAGACATGTTCTCTTCTATTTGTTACTATGGGGCAAATATGATTTTGTGGCTTGATTTTTTACTTTGTCATCATAAATATTTTCCATGTCTCCACACAGCCTTATAAAATTTCATTGTGTTACTATACCAATCCCTTCTTGTTAAACATTTAGGCTTTCTCCCCCTCCTCCACCCTCCTTGCATTTAAGGGATAGATTTTAGGAAATAAAAATAAAAATACACCATGCCCCACTCACGAAAATGGCAGTCCCTCTTCAGGTACCCTTTGCAAGGCTGAAATGGGCTCTAAGTGCCTGGAAACTGGCTAAACTGATTTTAAAAATATGCATGAAAAGTCACCTGCAACCTCAGTGTCTCCATGAAATATGAAATTAAGCAGTTTGCTCCTGCAGCCTAAACCACAGCTACCAGGAACGTGATTAGGGTCACTGGTGGTTATGTCAGTGAATCATGAGACGCTGAGCTGCACAGAATCAGGGGAACACGCCCTGGTCCTGACAGCAAACGGAAGGCGGCGGAAAAGAAGAGGTTGGGAAAGCAGGCCAGGAGCATTCCCATGGGGAGGGGACCCTTGCCAACATTTTTGCTGGGCATCTCAGAATGATCATTTAATGCTCTGAAAAAGAAAGAAAGAGGGAAGGAAGGAAGGAAGG
>PVLC010007677.1:0-24052 GCA_004027655.1 Graphiurus murinus | reverse complement strand
CTCCCGGGGCGTGCTTCTGGAAGCCCAGGGAGCAAGAACACACACAGAAAGACGTTCCCTGCGACTTCTTTCTCTGAGGCTCCCCACGACCTTCCGAACGAAGTCGCTCTCAGCGCTGGGTCTGCAGGAAGCTGGGGGGAGCCCGGAGAGCAACCATTGTGCCGGCGCAATTAAACAAGAATGCTCCAACTTGACAGTTCCACTGTGAAAGTTTTCAAATAGTGTTTGGAATGTTTACATAATTGTTCAAAAGAGGCTTTTTCAATGTACCTGTTTACACTCTTTCCTTTTGGAAATTCTTTCAGCAATCAGGCCGTGGAGGGCTCTCAGCCTGCACTTGCCGCCCTTGATTGCTGAGGGAGGAATGAAAGGCCCTCAGTGAATCGCTGGGAAAACATTCCCTAACAAACGCCCTCTAATGAGGGGGCGCCGCTTTTGCGGCGGCGGCGATGGAGGGTGGGGGGCGCCGGGGACCCGGGAGCAGGCGAGGGCGCGCGGTTTTGTTGCGCGGGGCTTCTGGGCACCAGGAGCGCCGGACCCCGCGCCTTTGTGTGCAAATTTCCCACCGAGGCCAAGCAACTTTCCGCAATTTAATTAAGTGGCTTTAGAGTCCAGAGTTGGCCTAACGAGCTCTTGGTTCATGAATGAAAGATTTGTCCCCAGCAGCAGGGGCCCAGCTGGAGACAAAGTGGGCAGCAGTTACCGCGGGCTCCGGCCGACTTAACTGCTCACACGGCCGCCAGCCGGGAAAGGCGGCTGCGGGGCTGGAGGCAGTTCTTCTGGAACTCTCTCACCTAGCTCTTAGCAAATATGCCATCCATATGCCCAGGATCACAACCGAATCAGTTCCATCAGGCCCGGCAAAGAGGCATTTAAATTGCTAATATTGTACTGGTAACGATAAAAGAACTGCCAAGGACCAGCTCTGTAGGAGGCGCAGAGAGGAACCTGGAGGGGTTCAGAAAGGGAGGGCGCAGAAAGGGCCCCTGGTGAGGAACACTGGAAGCTGACTGATAGGAGGCCAGAGAAACGGGGAAACAGCCAAAGACAAGGTGGCAGGAATGCATTCAGGATGGAGCCTCAGAACTGGCGGGCCACTGGGGCCCCTCTCTGGTCCATTATTTCTGATAAGGAGCCAGCTGGAGTTTCCACAAAGGCTGTGGTGCGCAAGGGAGGCATCCCCCTTATGTCAGAACAAGCCAGATTTTCTAGAAGAAGGAGAGAGAGAGAGAGAGAGAGAGAGAGAGAGAGAGAGAGAGAGAGCAGGCTGGTTGGGAGAGAGGAGGGCAAGATGCAACTGTGAGGCCAGCCTCAGTTAGAGTTGTCAGTGGGAGTATTCCTGCCCTTGGCCATAGTCCCTTGAGTGGGCTTGGGATGAGGGTCTTTCACAGCCACTTTCCAGTGGAGGGTTCACAGGAGTGTTTTTCTCTGCCTGTATTTTTAGAAAAAATTATGATGACAGTTGTTAGGTCTCAGGCAGGCAGGCAGCACATTCCATTACAAAGTTAGCATGAAATCAATATGTAAATAACCCTTTCTAACTGGCAGCTATTTTTGAAGGCAGAACGCACCTGATGTTGCAGGTCTGTTCCGGTTCACTTTAAATACCTCTCTGTCCTCCACGTCTGCAATGTGCTCACAAGTCTGGGAGATCCTTCCCTCCTTTTCACTTGAGCTTTGCATCATCCCAATAGCAGGTAGCCAGGATGCCTCCCTGAGCTTTGTTCTCAAACCTCCTCCATCATTTGAAAATCAGATTGACAAGACCTGCTCCAGGCTGGGAGTGTTAGTTCCCCCTCGGCCTGGTCATTTTTCAATAGCACGGATTGCTCGGGGAGGGATAAGGGCAGAAGCCTTGGCCATCAATGGAAGGAATCAAAGGGAAGAGAAAGCCCAAGAGGCTGAAATCAGGTTTGAATCAGAAATTCAGGCAGTTGCTGCCAAAATGCATAGAAGTCATTGCCGAGATATAAAAGGTCAGTGGATGTCAGCCGAGGGAAGGACCAGGTTAGAACCAGGATGGCTGCTCAACAGGAGAGCCGGATCTCACCGCACTCCTGCGTGGGCAGGGTCAACAACCAAAGGTCTTTGCATAGCCCCTTATCAGTGGTGACAGTTCTCTTGCTGGATTTTTAAACTAGCTGTGCTGTGTGCATCTGCATTAAAACAGAACTACTTCTAGAATATTTCATGCATGGACAAGTGCCAGAAAACCTAGTGTGGCATGTGGTGTGTGTACATGTGTACGTGTGTGTGTGTGTGTGTGTGTGTGTGTGTGTATGTGTTTTCTGAATTCAAAGTTCAGCCTGGGGCCTGATGATAATGACCACTACAATTTACTAAGTACCTACTATATGCCACTTACAGCTCTGTGAGTTTTTATGTACTTGGACAGTTCTAGTGTCTTTTCTTATAATTGGGCTGAAATCTGCCTTCCTGAACTTATATCTGTGTACCCAGGATAAGGCTTCCTCTTCCATAGAATAGTCTTGAAACCTGGTAGTATCATGCTTGGAGACACCTCTACTCCAAGCTACATACGTTCTTCTGTGCTCAGAGTCCTTTCCCCCATGTAGTCACCATCAAGTCCATTTCTTGCCTCCATGTTTTTGTCACTGGTGCGCCTGGAGTGTCTCTGCAAAAACAGAAGAGCTTTCACCTTCCCAGTGCATGATTTCTCCACATCCTGACAACACTTGCTCTTTGTTTTTATGGTAGCCATTCTAATGGGTATAAGGTGGTATTTCACTGTGGGTTTTGATGTGTACTTCCTTAGTGATTAGTAATGTTAAGCATCTTTTCATGTGCTAACTGGCCATTTATATATCTTCTTTGGAGAAATGTCTCTTTAAGTCCTTTGCTCATTTTTAATCAGGTTGTGTGTGTGTGTGTGTGTGTGTGTGTGTGTGTGTGTGTGTGTTACTGGGGATTGAACCCAGGAGCACTCTACAGCGGAGCTATACCCCAAGCCCTATTTTACTTTTAAATTGGAAACAGGGTCTCACTAAGTTGTTGAGAACCTCCCTAAATTACCGAGTCTGGCCTCAAACCTATGATCCTCCTGTCAGTCTCCCAAGTACTGGGATTGTAGATGTGTACCACCATGCCCGGCTCAGTTTGTATCTTTGTTATTGAGTTATAAGAGTTCTTTATATATACTAGATATTATCCCGTTACTTCATATACAATTTGCAATTTTTTTTTGTTCTGTAAGTAGTCTTTTCACAAGGTTATGTCTTTGGATGCACTGAAGTTTTACAATTTGATGAAGTCTTATTTATTATCTGTGCTTTTGGTGTCACATCCAAGAAACCATTACTTATACTAATGTCATGAAGTTTTTCTCCTACATTTTCTTCTAAGAGTTTCATAGTTTTAGCTCTTACACTTAGGTCTTTGCTCCATTTTGGATCAACTTTTGTATATATGTAAGGTAAAGTATATATGTGTCCAGTGTAAGACTTCATTCTTTTGCATGTGGTTCTCTAATGAAGATATCCGGACACTTGAAAGACTATCTGTCCTTTGCCACCTAAATGGTCTTGGCACCCTTGTTGAAAGTCATTTAACCACATATAGAAGGGTTTGTTTCTGTGCTAGCTATTCCATTCCATTGGTTTATATGTCTATCTTTGTACCAATGCTGCATTATTTAGATTGTTATAACTTTATATTAAGTCCTGAAGTCGGGAAATGTGAGACTTCCAAGTTTGTTCTTCTTTTTCAAGATTGTTTGGGATTCTTTAACATTTCATATGAATTTAAGGATAAAGTAACTAGCATTTATTGTAAATATATTATGTCCTAAGTGTTGTTAGTAATGCAAATAGAAGGTAGAGAGGTAAGACTTGTTCTCTAACAGAATATAGTCTTTAAGAAAAGATAAGATGTAATCAATAAATGTAAAGGTAGATAGTGCTTAAACTTCTATGCATGCCAGATGTGGTGGTGCATGCCTATAATCACAGGACTGGGAGACTGAGACAGGGGGATTGAAGGTTCAAGGACAGCCTCAGCAACCCATGAAGATCCTGTTTCAAAACAAAAAAATCAAAAGGGCTAGGGGTGCAGCTTGAAGATAGACTGCCCTGGGGTTCAATCCCCAGTTACCCCCTTCCCCCCAACACACTTACATATCCATTTACCCAGAATCCAGGAGAGTAGAGGAATTCACCAGCTAAAACACCCAAATGCTGTGTGTGTGTGTGTGTGTGTGTGTGTGTGTGTGTGTGTGTGTGATTTAAACAGAAACAGCCAGGCATGGTGGCATATGTTTGTAATCTCAGTACTTGGGAGGCTGAGACAGGAGGATGGCAGGTTCAAGGCCAACCTCAGCAATTTAGTGAGGTCCTCTGCAATTTAGTGACACCCTGTTTCAAAATAAAAAATAAATATGTCTGGAGGTGTAGCTCAGAGGTAGAATGCCCCTGGGTATAATCCCCAGCACCAAAAAATTAAAAAAAGTGTTGCTCTGGCTGCCTTTTGGGTGAATGCCACAGAAAGGTTGAGATGAAGCTGTCCTTGGCCCCACTGCCTTCTCAGCTCTATCTGGGCTCATGAACTTGAGGCAAGAAAATATGATTGGGTCGATGAGTGGTGTACGGTGTGCAGACTCAGATCAGAGTCTTCCTCAACTGACCAACAGAGGCAGTTGGCCTGTGGCCCTTCTAGCTCTATGAAAGTCCCATAGTTTCTGTCCCTAACAATAATCATTAAAAACGCCGAATATATTAAGAACAGTTTAAATATCCAAAGCTGAAATAATTAAAAATACTGAATATATCAAGAGTGGTTTAAATAGCCAAAGCCGAGCTGGGTGCAGTGGTGCAAGCCTGGAATCCCAGAAGCTCAGGAGGCTGAGGCAGGAGGATCCCAAGTTCCAGGCCAGCCTGGGCAACTTATCTAGACCCTGTCTCAAAAATAAAAAGGGGTGGGAGTATAGCTCAGTTGTAGAGTGGCCTGGGGTTCAATCTCTAGTGCCTAAGTAAATAAATGTGCAAAGCTGTTTTATCCATATTGGCAGAACAGAAATCCTTGTTCAAAGACAAGGATTATGGTCATTGACTCAATGGAATATTATATAGCTACTGAAACAAAAACTTTGATAAATTTAAAACTTAGGGTAATTTCTATAGCATAATAACAAAGGAAAAAAGGATTCAACTGGGCATAATGGCACGTGCCTGTAATCCCACTTTTTAGGAGGCTGAGACAGGAGGATTGCAGGTTGGAGGTCAGCCTCAGCAACTCAGCGAAACCCTGTTTTAAAAAAAAAAAAAATTAAAAGGGCTGTGGCTGTAGCTCAGAGGCAGAATGCCTCTGGGTTCAATCCTCAGTGCCAAAAATAATAGAAAAAAGGACACAGAAAAATGTATGTGCACTGTGATTACCCTAGTATAAAAGTATGCCTGCGTTTGGGTGGGGGCTGGAAATAGAAATGTATAAATGGGGAATAGTTGTTAAGTAGGAAGACAGGAGATGGGTGAGCTTTCTTTTAATATATTTTTAATGGTATTACATTTTATTTTTGAAAAGAGAGGCCTTCTAAAAATTAAAAAAAAAATTGTCTTGGAGACAAAAGAATCAATACAAACACAATATTTCTAGGCTTGACTAATAATATTTTAGGACCCCTAAAGGAAGCAATTGCTGTCAATTATATGACCAAGCCATTAGGGTGAGAAAAGTTGTCATAACCAGAATACTGGTAGGAGTAAAATTTGCATTGAAGTTGCCAAGTTGTGCCACCTGGGGTTGGGAAGTCTGACTTGTTTTATGATAGTACACAGGAGTGTACCATCACAGTTGGGCCAATCCTGTGAATTTTGCTTACATTGGTTTCCCTCTTAAGTGTATTCCATATATAGTTATTTTTATTTATTGATGGATTGATTGATTTGAGGTGTTGGATTTTTTTTCCTTTTAATTGTGGTTGGAAAAAACCACATGCAATACAATTTATCATCTTTACCATGTCTCAGTGTACAGTTCAGTAGTGTTAAGTATCTTCACATTGTTGTGCAGCAAAACTCCAGAACATTTTAATCTTACAAAACTGGAACTCTACTCGTTAAACAACAACTTTGCACTTCCTGCTTCCCTCACTGTTCTACTGTTCTACCTCTGTTCTACTTTCTGTTTCCATGAATTCGGTGACTCTTATTGTAAGTGGAATCCCGTAGTATTTATCTTTTTGTGGCTGCCTTGCTTCCTTGCTTCCTGTAGCATAATGTCATCAAGGTTCATCTGTGTAAAATGTTTCAGGCTTTCTTTCCTTTTGAAGGCTGAATAATATGCCATTGCCTGTGCATATCACATTTTGTTGATGTAGTCATCTGTGGAAGGACACTTAGATTGCTTCTACCTCTTGGCTGTTGTGAATAGCACTGCTATGAACAGGGGTCTGCAAATATCTCTTTGATATAGTTATGTTTTGATGCCCCTTGATTTGGACCCCTTTGGGAACCCATATTCTTCCATTTACCTGTTGCTTACTTCTTTTTGCCTAGAAATATGCATACTCAAAGGATTATTTTTAATCAACCCCAGACCCTCAAGACTGAGAAATTTGTTCCAGCTGGTGAGAGCTGCGGAAAGATCACTACAATGTCAGATGATCTCCTCCTTGAATATTGCTTCTTTGTAGTGACCTTGGCTTCTGGAATAATTCTCAATGATACCGTAACCAATGTGTGAAGCAGGTGCTGAGAGATTCTAAGAATAACCTGGTGGCCTCAAAAACATCTTCACCTTTCCCAGGTACCATTTGGGCTTACGGCTAGTCTATCCTATATTCGTCATATGTCCAGAGACGATCCTGCCACCTAATTACTGGGTTTCTGGTGATTTGTGATATGTAATAGATGATTCAGCGGGTGAAAACATATTTATTTTATACTGTTTATGAATTAAGAGACTGCTAAGCAAAACATCCCATAAACAAAATTACACGGTGAGGGTGGAGATGTTGCAATTGTTTAAGGTGACAAAATATATTCAAGGATGCCAGCAGTTTCATTCATATGTAATTGATGCACTAATTATAGATAAGTTTGTTTACTAATTAAAATAACATTGTTAGGATTTCCACTTAGAAATACTGGTTAACAAAATACATACTTGAAATTAGCAAAGTTGCATTTCTTTTCATTTGCAATTTGAGTTTGAAAAATGTCCCACTTTTTGCTACAAGTTTCTAGAAGTATTATTGAGTAAATTATTATGAAGTAGATCATATAAGTCATTCACTCAACAAACACTTCACTAAGCCACTATTATGTGCCAGGCACTGAATGGAATAGACCAATGTTGGCTAAATAAGAACCCTGATCTCCAGAGGTTACCCTTCAGCAGGAGGGAGACAGACAATAACAGACAAATAACAGCTAACTGGGTAAAATAATTTCAGATGGAAGTACCATGGAGCAGTAAAACTGGGTCACATGTCACGGCACGTGTGAGCTTTCTATTTTAGAAGGATCTTTCTGAAAAGTTGACATTTGATCTAATACCAAAAATACAGGAAGGAAGGAACCAACAATGAATAACTGGGGCAGAACATTCTAAGGCAAATATTCTAGGGTCCCTAACACAAGGAGCAGCGGGTTCGAGGATCAGCACGGTGCCTGTGGCTGGAGGAGAGAGCACATGTAATGAAGGTGGTGAAGTGGGCTCAGGCCAGCTCTGCAGAGCGCCGCACACCAAGCTCAGGAATATTTGATTCTAAATGCAGTGCAAATCACAGCAATGGCATGCTCCCGTTGTGTCTTAAAAAGGTGTTCTCAGAGCTTTAGAGAGAGTGAATGGTCAAGGGGAAGAGAGGAAGCAGGTCTTGTACCTGATCAAGGGCAGGTACACGGACGAAAGTCAGGGGCAGGCGGAGATGAAGAGTAATTCCATCCAGGTGTGGTGCCACACACCTGTAATCCCAGTACTTGGGAGGCTGAGGCAAGAGGATCACAGATTCAAGGGCAGCCTCAGCAACTTAGCAAGACCCTCAGTAATTTAGATCCTGTTTCAAAATTAAAAAAAGGCTGAAGGTGTAGCTTGGAGGTAGAATGCCCCTGGGTTCAATCCCCAATCTAGTTATTGTATGCATCTTCTTTTTTCTCTGCTAGAGATCCTAGATCCTTCTCTCCCTTTTGCTCAGCCTGTCAATCCCTAGGGCAGAGGTTCTTGACCTAGAAGTTACATCAGAACCACCTAGGGAGCTGTCTGCAGGAGTGACACCCACTCTCACTCTTCACCTCTGGGGTGAAGTCTGACCATATTTATTTCTGTTTAACATACACAGGGGCTTGTGCTGTGCACTGAACAAAAGTCCCAAGTAGCAAAAGGTAGGGATGCGGTTGGGTGTTGTACAGTCAGGAGGGAGGGGAGGAGCAAGCACACGCTTTTGCAGTGAGGACTCTCCCTGCAGTAGCGGAGACCAGATGCTGTGCACAGTTAATTGTGATACTAAATATAAGCCATTGGTGCTGGTGCTGATGTGGGGCAGCGCCACAGACAAAGAGCTCCTGCTGAGCGAGGAGGGGAATCCTTGATGGTGGGAGGCCTGATTGCATGGATTTCAGCCCCAGAGCTTTGTTAATGACAAATTTTAAGACTTTTTTTTTTATTGGTGCATTGTAATTCTACATCATAGTGAGATTCATAGTGATACATCCATATATGCACATAGCATTATTTGGTCTGTTTCCCTTTCCCTCCCCTCCACCCTCGTCTCTCCCCTTCCACCATTGATGGAACCGCACTGCACACATCTCCCCAGCAGTGGACAGAGACCTCGGGGGTTGTCCCTGAGGCTGGAGGAGGAGGCCACAGCTGCAGCTGAGGGCAGAGGAAGCTCTGAAGTGGGGCTTCACTCACAGATCCTCTCCCCGGCTCCTTTCCCCACACGACTGAATTCCCCGAGCATGTGCTTTTGTTTTTGTTTTGCTGTTGTTGTTTTTATACTAGGGATCAAACCCAGGGGCATTCTACCTCTGAGCTACACACCCAGCCCAAGGCCTTGCTAAGTTGCTGAGGTTGTCTTCGAACCTGCCATCTTCCTGTCTCAGTCTTCCAAGCACTGTGATTATAGGTGTGCATCACATGCCCAGATGCATGTATTGCTAAGTCATTTTTTTTTGTTGTTGTTCTCCAGGAGATTTGTCCTCAGTAGGATAACATAGGAACAGGGCTCTGGGTGTTGGCAAGCTGAAAAACAAACAGGCCCTCCTTTCTCAGGTAGCCATTTGCCCTTCGCCCCTCAAATAGCACAATCCCCAGTGTGGGGAAATGGAAATGCAGAGGGAATCTGGGCTCTTCTCAGAGAACTTTCAGAAAATAGAATTGGGGATGAGAAGAAAGAGGTATAGAAGTGGGGAAGTTAAGCCAGGTGTGGTGGTGCATGCCTGTAATCTCAGTACTTGCGAAGCCGAGACAGGAGGATTGTAGGTTTGAGGCCAACCTCAGCAATTTAGAGAGGCCCTCAGGAACTTAGCGAGAACCTGTTTCTAAATTAAAAAATAAAATAGGGCTGAGTGTGTAGCTTAGAGGTAGCATGCCCTTAGGTTCAATCCCCAGCACCACAAGGGAGAGGGAGAGGGAGAGATTGAGATTGATTATAGGTTGTATATATCTACATTGCTTTTTTCAATTTATAGAAAACATACTAAACCCAGCTAGGCATGGTGGCACATGTCTGTAATCCCAGTACTGGGGAGGCTGAGATGGGAGGATCACAGGTTTGAGGCCAGCCTCAGCAACTTAGTAAGGCCTTCAGTAACTTAGTGAGACTCCTTTTCAAATTAAAAAATAAAATAGAGCTAGGGATAGAGCTTAGAGGTAGAATGCCCCTGGATTCAATCCCCAGTACCAGGAAGAAAGAAGGGAGGAAGGAAGGAAGGAATGATGGATATATTCAACTTATAAAAAGATCAACCACAGAGTGAGTATTTGCCTTACACAAAAGCACTCCTTTGAATTGCAAGTGCCTCATCATTGGAGTCAGTAGGTGGGAAAGATCCATTGACATCAGGGCTCTGGGAGCCACTCACTTCAGAAGCCTCCCAGGGCAGCTCTGTGCTCTGTCCTTATTAGCTAGGTGGAATATGGGTCGTCCAGCCCCGTTCCTACTTTCTCTGAGCTGTTTCCAAGCTCCCTGCTACTACTGCTGGTCTCCTCCTTTGGCCTATGCATTTTGCAGAAGACGCTAAAGCACTTGACATTTAACATTTATCAGCAAAGTTAAAAAAAATATCTAATGTGAATTAAGTGGGATTTTTAATCCCCTCAACTGTTGCCATCAGTATAATCACTAACAGAATGAAATCAGAATCAGTGGAGGAAAATATTAATCATGTATTTGCATCTATTAAATATAATGCAAAAGCGAGCAGGTTGCACACTCCTGGGTGATTTTGTAGCATGTGCGAAGCAGGCGGCTGTGGGTCACTGGGAGAGAAGGGTGACGCACCAGGGTGCCTGTCCCTTCCCAGCTGCATCCAGCTCTTGTGCCTACACAGCCGCAGAGGCCCTGGGTGATGGGCAGACAGCTGGTAAGGAAATCCCTTCCTGCTCAGAGCCCTGGAATCATACAGGAACTCATGGGAGATCTGGGGACTGTGAGTCTCTGACTGTTTATGAAAAGCCGTGTGTGTGTGTGTGTGTGTGTGTGTGTGTGTCCCGAAGAGCTTGCCCTTGGTTGGAAGTTTATTTTTGAATCTATGAAACTAATCCACTGCTGGGGACCAAGTCAGATAGCAGCTGGAGGCCAGGAGTGAGGCTGCAAGAAGGTCTTTAGGGCACTGTCTGAAGCAGCGTTGGCGCTACTGGTAAAGAGCGAGAACATTACGTTTAAACAGATCTGCCTCTTATCAGCTGTGAGACCTGAGAAAAGTCATTGAAACTCAGGCTTATTTTCTTTATTGTGAAAATAAGGATAACAATAGTTGCTGTGAAAATCAAGTGGAATGATGATTATAAAGCACTTAGTTTATGTCTTCATAGCCTGCATTTAGTAAACATTTAAAAAAAAAAAATTTATTTACTTTTTGTGGAACTGGGAATGGAACCTAGGGGCATTATATCTCTGAGCTACACCCCCAGCTCTATTTTTTATTTTTTATTTTGAAACAGGGTCTCACTAAGTTGCAGAATGCCTCACTAAGTAGCTGAGGCTGGCTGGGAACCTGCAATCCTCCTGTCTCGGCCTCCCAAATACTGGGATTACAAGCATATGCCACCATGCCTTGCTTATTAAACATTAGAAGAAGAAGAAGAAGAAGAAGAAGAAGAAGAAGGAGGAGGAGGAGGAGGAGGAGGAGGAGGAGGAGGAGGAGGAGGAGAAGAAGAAGTCCAGCATGGTGGCACAAACCTGTAATCTCAGTACTTGGGAGGCTGAGACAGGAGATTTGCAGGTTTGCTGCCAGCCTCAGCAACTTAGCAATACCCTCAGCAACTTAGTGAGACCCTGTTTTAAAATAAAAAATAAAAGGAGGATATAGTTGGGAGGCCAAATGGGTTCAATCCCTAGTACCAATAAACAAACAAACAAACATTTAAAAAGCAATGTCCCTATAGTTTAACTTGGAATAACATATTGTCCTGGCTACCTCATCCTCACCTGTGGTTCCAGCCTCCAACAGCCTAAAATCCTTTATCTCCAGATCTCTTGTCTATGCTCCAGAACCAACTGGATTCTGACCAGGACCCAGGGGTGCCTCACACTTACCAAGTTTGCAACAGAAATTAGTATTTCCCTACAAACCCAATCTTTCTTTAGTCCCTAATTAAAGGACACTACCCACCCCCCAAGGTCCCTCACACCATGTACCTGGAGGTCAATCTCTTTTCCTCTCTCATCTCTATCACCAACATCAGGTTCCACCGGTCAAGTTACTCTCAAGTCCACTTCTTCCTCTCAGCAACCACTTCCTAACCGAGAGCTGCAGTATCTCCACTCTTGTCCCCTCAAATTCACCTACCCTGGGGCCCCCAGAAGGATCCACTGAAATCACCTGACAACTTCTTCCCCGCCCACAACCCTTCAGTGTCACCCAGGCTTACAGAGTGCACTCTGACCTCAGGGGCCTGGGTACAGGACTTGTCATGACTCATCCCTGCTGCTTCTCCAGCCTCATCTTCTGCCGATTCTCCCTCCCCAGCCCCAGGCCCTGGAACCCTGGGTTCCCTTGGGAGAATAAAGAATGAGTCTAGCCCTGAGTGTATTGTATAAGTCAAGTAAAATAGGGAGACTCTCTCAGGTATATATGTATATATTTATTTAATTTCAAAAGTACAATAACATATCCATGTATTTATTCACCATTTTAGTGGATATCTGAATGCCTACTATGTGCTAGTCACTTTTCTATATAATGAATATAATGATGAACATAATGATGTATAAAATAATTCTTCCTCATGAAGTTGTACTATAGGAACCCATAAACAAATTAATGAAAACCCAGCTATGGGCTCAACTATATGGAAAAAATGAGGATCTTATAAATGTGACATTTTAAAACAGTGGAGAAACATGGGTGGTTCAGTTTGTGATATTAGGATAACTGGTTTGATATTTGGAGAAAACATTAAGCTGTATCCCTGTCTCACACCATAGATCAACAAATTTCTAAATGGAATAAAGGTCTAAATGCCAAGATTAGGTTTCTATTTTTGGCCCCCTAAATTATTATTAACCTTCAATTTCTGCCCTTGTTCTCTTTCCACAACAGTGTTCAGAAACTCAGATGGTGAAAGGACCAGTCAAGTCATTTAAATAAAGCACATGGAGGGCTTGGGGTGCAGCTCAGTGGTAGAGCACTTGTCTAGCATGCACAAGGCCCTGGATTTGATCTCCAACACTGCAAAAGAAAGAAAGAAAGACCTACAGGGACTAGGTAAACTGGAAAGCATTCATTCTAGAGTAAATAATAATCATAGAAAAAAAACATAATTGTAATAGCAGAAACAAATACTTGTAGATCTCATGTCTTGGCCTGTTTTGTGATGCTGTAACAGAAGACTTGAGATTGGGTAATTAAGAGTAGCAGAAATTTATTACTCACAGTTCTGGAGGCTGGGAAGGAAGTCTAAGATCAAGGCACTACCTCCTGGCAAGGGCTACTCTTTGATTCCACAATGGCACCTTGAATGTGGCATCCTTCAGAGTGAGGGCCACTGTCTCCCCATGGCAGAAGACAAGAGGGAAGAACTTATTCCATCAAATCTTTTTATAATATCATTAACTCTTTCATGAGGGTAACGTCCCCATGACCTAAACACCTCCCCAAAAGCCCCTCCTCTCACAGTTGTTGCAATGAGTATTAAGTTTCAATATAAATTTTGTGGGGAGGCCAAAAACATTCAAACCATATCAGTGAGGTACTTTTCTAATGACTTTACATAAACTGGCTAATTGAATTCCTACCACAGCCCTATGTGATAGGTGCTATTATTACAGAAAAAGAAACCAAGGCACTGGGGACTTAAGTAACTTTCTCACATCACATAGGTAGTACATGTTGAGCAGGGTTTGGAGTCCAGGTCACCTGATTCCAGAACCCCAGTTCTTAGTTTCTGTATTCCAGCCCATCATGTGACCAGACAAGGCACATGTGCAGGCCAGACCCTGGCCCAGGAGTGGCCAGTCTTCAGTCCCCACCCTGGATCCTCACTGTCCCGGGTTTAACTGTTTCTTCTCTGCTGACAACATACGATTCTCTCAAACTCAACCTAGAACTGTTCTCAGGTCTCCATGTGTTTGTAACATCTTCTGGATTCTCCCTGGTCTCCCCAGCACCTTCATACTTATCCAGCCTCCTTCACTCCTGTCTGCAACCATTCCTTCCCCCACAGGCCATGCTCCTGCCGCCTGTGTCCTCCTCCTGCATTTCTCAGGCCATTCCTCAAAGTCCTCTTCTCAGGGTGATGAATGCGTCTAAGACTAACAACCCTCTCTCCGTGCATGGCCAGTCACACACTTAGCTCAACATTCTGATTCCCCTCTCTTCCCTGGCTTATTTTTTCTCCATATCACTTTTTGCCCTTCAACATGTCATTTATTTTATTTATTTATTTTCCTGTTTATTTATCTATCACTATTTGTCTCCCTTCACTAAAATGTAAGCTCTATGAAGGAAGTGTGTTTTTTCCCTCTCCTGTATCTACAGTGGTTGGAACAGTGACTGACATAAAATTCTACTGAAAGATTGAATGAATGAATTGTATTCCTTCCTTTTTGTACAACAATGAAATTCCCTGGAAGTCTGATGTTTTCTTTTTTCTTCTTTTTTTGTACTCAGGGGCATTCTACATCTGAGCTACACCCACAGCCCTTTTTATTTTTTATTTTGAAACAGAGTCTCACTAAGTTGCCTGTCCTTGAGCCTGTGATCCTCCTTTTTCAGCCTCCAAAGTACTGAGATCACAGGCACATGCTACCATGCCCAGCTGAGAGCTACCATGTTTAAACTATTGCTGTGGGCCAGATGTGGTGTTCTGAGCTTCCCCAACACAAAATCTTTGTGTCTTCTTAATAGTACTTATTGAGGCTGGTATTGTCATCCCTATATGGTAAACTCAATCTTACCTTCAGTTACACCTGGCTTATATTTTCTTTTAAAAGAGTTCAGATTTTGCAAACTACTCTATAATATATCCAATTATATTTTTACATTAAGATCACTTTTAAATAGTTCCCCTGACTTCCTAGACCAATCTTCCAGTGGCACCAATGGTCCAGATGAGCAAGACTATTCATAGAAGACATGAGCACAGTTGTCCCTTGAAGCCATGTTGACAATACTGAAAAATAAAATAAAAATGGACACAGTGAAAAATCCATTAGTAAGGAAATGATCACATAAATGTGGCCTTATTCATAAGAGAAATTATCAATAATCAATTAAAATAAATAAACTAGATCTCTTTATACCAAAAGGACAGATAACAAAAGTAAAACACCAAGGCCGAGTGTGGTGCCACACACCTGTAATCCCAGTACTTGGGAGGCTAAGGCAGGAGAATCAGGTTCAAGGACAGCCTCAGCAAGTAGTAAGACTCTTGTCAACCTAGTGAGACCTCCCTGTTTCAAAAATATAGATAAAATAGGCTGAAGATGTCACTCAGATATAGACTGCCCCTAGATTCAATCCCCAGTACCAGAAAATAAAATAAATTTTAAAAAAATTTAAAAAGGGCTACACATGTAGCTCAGAGATAACTCTCCTGTGTTTAATCCCCAGTACCACAAAGATAAACAAACATTGAGTGAGAAAACAAAGATAAAAAACAGTATATGTTTTATGGCAATGTTTGTAGAGGATCTTACTGCCTCCCCATCATCCCTTTCCCCTTCTTCTGAAGTGCTTTCGAGCAGGTGTCCACAGTAACCTCTGTAGCCTCTGTGCATTGGGAGAGGCTGACTCTCCAATGAATGGAGCCGTGTCTCAGGCCAAGACTTGCCGATATAGCCCTGCCCCATGGACATGCCTGCTTCAGGATCAGTGGCATGGACCACATTAGACCATGAGAAGCAAGGAGAAGTTTTCTGGGGGAGGGGACAGCTTACTCCTCTCATTAGAGCACTTCCTAGATAGCCCCCTCTCTTCCTCGATGTGGACAACAAGACAGGTGGTCCTAGGGCTGTTGGCAGCTATCTTGCAACCAGGAAGAGGAGCTGACCCTGAGATGCTGGTGACATCATAGAAAGCGGAGTGAGAGTCCAAAGACAGAGAGCCCTGGATCACCTGAGCGGACAAATCAGATCAACCTTGAGATCTTCCTCACCTTTGAACTTTTCAGTAAGGAAAACTTGAAAATCTGCCTCAAAGTTTTGCTTTGTTTTATTTTTGGTACTGGGAACTGAACCTGGGGGTATTCTACCTCTGAGCTATACTCTCAGCCCTTTTAATTTTTTATTTTGAAACAAAGGTCTTATTTAAGTTGCTGAAGGTCTTGCTAGATTGCTGAGGCTATCCTCAAAGCAGTGATCCTCCTGCCTCAGCTTCCCAAATATTGGGATTACAGGCATGCACCACCTCACCTGGTCCTTCTCAAAGTTTAAATCAGTTAGCATTGAGCTTTCTGTATTTGCAGCTCATAGGATTCTAACCAATACATTATTTATGTAAATTAAAGAGCTCATAAAATACTCTATTTCTAGGGTATCTACATATAGAAATAAAAGTACAAAGCATAAACTGAAAGTACATACAATTCATGAAGCAGTCTCTTCTGTAGGGAGGTCAGGGAGGAGCACTGAGAAATGGGTCTAGGGGCCAGCGTTAATTGAGTGCTTTCCAGGGTCAGCAGGTGCTATTCTAAGACATTTAAGTCCACTAACTCATTGAATCCTCATGACAGCATTCAACAATGTTTACAGAAGTGGAAACAGAGGCCCAGAGGGTTAAGTCTCTTTGTCCCTGGTCAACTGGCTAATAAGTAGAACGACTGGGATTTGAACACAGAGAGCCTGGCTGCAGAGCTACTTAGTTTCTGTTCTCTTAATAGCTATGCTAAGGTAATAGCTACTTTACCTATAACATTTTTCAGATTTGTTGTTGTTCTTGTTTTAGAGAGAAGCAAATGCCACAAAATTTAACAATCACTTTTGCGTGATTTTTTTTTCTTTTCTTTCTTTTTTTTTTTTTTTTTTTGGGCAATGGGGAGTGAATCCAGAGGCATTCTACCTCCAAGTTATACTTCTAGCCCTTTTTAATTTTTTGTTTAGAAACAGGGTCTCCCTAAGTTGCTGAATGCCTTTGCTGAATTACTGCATTTGGCCTTAAACTTAGATCCTGCTGTCTCAGCCTCCCTAGTGCTGGGATGACAAGTGTGTACCACCACATCCAGACACATCCAGAGATTTTTCACATTTCTTAACAGAGGAAAAGAAGCTGGAGACAGCTCTAGTCCTCCAGAAGTCCTCGGCTCCCCCGGACACAATGGCAGCCGCACAGACTGGAAGCTCCGGCAGAGATGCCGAGGCAGAGCTACGGGAGCTCAGTGCAGGAGAGGCAGCGTCTCCACGGGCAGCTTGGTAACATTGGGTGCTGGACCCAGAAAAGTGGTCCAAATACACTTCAGACACACAGCATGGAGGGCAAGTGAGCAAGCAAGCAGCGGGGACGGCCAGAGAGGTGGAAAGAGCAGGGCCAGGGGAGCCAAGAACACTTGATGTGGGAGTGGGAGGGAGGCTCAGGAGAAATCAGCTGAAGCCAGCCTGGGCAGGCCAGCGGGCAGGCAGGCGGCGCCCACTCCCACCCCCAGCCCTGGCCTTTTGTTTGAAGGCTGCCAGTTGGTGCCTTTGATGCTCCCCTCACTCCAGCCTTCCAGATCTCGTGAGCTGCCCATCTGGCTGGTTTTTTGCTGCATCTCCAGATGTTCTCTGGGCTCCCATGGTGAGTTATCTGCTGACCCAGCAGTAGCCCCTTCCCCAGCAACCCCGGACGCTTTCAAAGTAAACATACAGCCACATTTAAACTGGCGAGATCCTGTGCTCCTGGGAAGTCGTCTTCGGGTGGGTCTTCGTGGCCTCGACTCTGAGTGCCCAGCCCACTTAGGGTCGCCTGCATGGGCGAAGGTGAGAGGTCCTGGGGCCGCCCACAATGACTCTCGACAGCCACGGGAGGGACACAGATGCAGGCTAGCGTGCAATTAGTGCCAGGAACGCAGCTCTCGGATCACTTTCCCTCAAGAACATGCCTCTCTGGCTGAGAGGCAGATAATGGACAATCACAGGAGATCCTTGATTACAGCTCGATTGGGCTTATGGGAGCTCCAGACGGCTAATGCAATTGTGGCTTCCAAACCGTTCCATGGAGGGCAACTCCATATGGACTGAGAATTAAATAAAGCTGTCCTGAACACTTTGCTGGGCTCGTGCCTCCAGTGTCTGGCCGGATGCAATCTTCTGCTGCAAGTGACCTCAACGGAGACTCTAGGGAGTGGTCTTGACCCAGGATGAGAAGGCCGGCTTCCTCCTTCATTACTGTCACATTCCCCCTTTAGGACTCTTGACCTACTTGGCATTAGCTTTTTGCTTGCTTTCCTGGAGCCAGGCAACCACTCCTTGCCCCCAGCCCCCAGGCAGCACTATAGCTCCAGGCTTTGGATTTTTCCAGAAGCATTGACTTCGGTAAGCAGAGGATTGTGCCGGACACACTTTCTGCAGAGCAATGAATCCCTGGTTGGTGGAGGTGATTCAGGGAAAAGGATACAGCACTGGCTCAGGTCAGGGTGTCTCAGAAATCTTCCCTGATCTATGCCTGGCCAACCCTTCCTCTTTCTGACCTCAGGATCTCCTCTGCAACACAAGAGAGGTGGGCTGAATAATTTCTAATATCCAGGAAGAAAATGGATATTCTCACCTACGAAAGCAATAATGTAAGCGAAACAGGGTGTGGAGCTAACTTTCCTGCTATCCTGAAATGTTGGCTAAGGCATCACAGATCAAGCAGTGATTGACACATGTTCTCTCTGGGGATCCCAGAAAAGGGGCTGAACTGGCCCTTAATACTTTCCCTATCATCCATCTTCAGCTCATCTAGACAGAAGAACTAGAGAGCTCACAGAAGGAGGGAATTTGAAGGAATAGTGAACTGTTTGCTTAGAGAGGAGAGATATCGGGGTGTCCTTCTCCAAGCCCTGTGACACTGTTTCAAAAAGAACCAGCCAGAACCTGGGATGATGCAAATTAGCATCTCAGAACTTCCAAGTCTCCTTGGTGTCCAGGAATGGAGCATGGTGGGAAAGCTCTTGGAGGCTTGGTATACGAGTCCTGGGAAGGACTTGCACACAGGCACCGGTGCCTGGAGGATTCTGAGGACCCGCGGTGGCTGGAGGCGTTTGCAAACGTGAGACCTGGTGAGACCATGGATAATCAACCTGCTTGTCAGTGGGTAGCGTGGCAGGGACACGTGAGTGAGGGAAGTGGACGTTCTGAAGGATGGCTGTGCTTAGGTGGCCCTCGGTGAAGACACTGCCTTCCCCTCACAGGCCCTCCACCGGTAGAGGTCCTAAGGTGGGAGGAGGATTATAAGAGGTCAACCAGAGGGCACTTGTTCATGTCAGAGTGAAGGTCCCAGAAAAAAACCTCCCCATGAGAACACCAGCATTTGAAAGCCTGTCACATCTAGGGCAGTGATGCCAACTAGCCTTGACCATGAGAGAACTAGAGCACCCATTAAATTAAAGGAAAGACTTCTTTTCTTTTCTTCTAATCCCCATTCCTCATGCCGCCATTCTAGAGTAGCCAAGAGTAACAGAGGTATGAGCCACTTCTCCATGAACCACACCCCCTTTTCCATACCCTGTAGACCAAATCCTCCTCGGACCCCATGATGAGTCTTGAGCTGGTCAAAGGGAATTGATCCTGAATCACACTCAAGACTGAAGTTTTGGTTTTGGCAGTTTGAGTTATCTTTGGGCTTATTGATACCTGAATATAAGGCTTAACTCTGAAACAGAGAATGTCCTCATGGCTGCAAATGAGGGGAAAGCGCTGAGTTCTGCCTGAGAAAGCATCGGGGTCAAGGAGGAGAAATCAGACAAAGCATGTTTGAGCAGTTTAGAAAGCTAAAACCATTTTCTACATATACACCATTATATTCAGAATGTTCAATGTGCAGTCTCGTACCTCATTATCTGGTTCAACCTATCACCATGTGAGGTTTGGTTTAGTATTGGAAATGAAGCAGTGAAATGAAATACACTGGTTTCACACCTTACTCGGGGCAGGGGCACACTGCATTTGCTGGGCCCCTGTCAACTTTCCCTGGCTTTTTAGAGGTAGAGGCCTCTGTTCTCGATTCTGTGGTCCATCACATGATGTCTGCCACCCTAGTGCCCCTCTACTGGGTCACATTTGTGTCTCTGATCCACTCTGTCTAGATACTGAGCCTCCTGTGAGCTGAGGCTGCGTCTCCGATGCCCAGGCTAGAGGAGCTCTCAGCAAGCGCAGCTGGTGCTTGTCTCTGCCCTGCTCTGAATTTCCCTGGGACCACAGTCCTTGGAAAGAGGAATGGTAAAAACACACTGGAGCCCAGTCTAAGGGGTTTTGTGGTAGCAGACAGGACCACATAGAAACACTAGAAACTGAAATCACGTGGACTGAGGCATCATCAGCCCAGCGGAACACTGGGAAACAAGGTCAAGGTACAACCAACCCAACAATGTTGCTGCTGAGTTCCAAACACTGGCTAGAGTTTCTCAAGTTCCTACTGCCTGAGCTCAGGTTAGACCTCTTGCAGGAGGGCAGGTCGCTGAGGGTACAAGTGAGGATGAGCAGGTCCTAAAAGTGCACGGGAAGGGTGGGGGTGGGCTTGTCAGCGGTCCATATGCTTCTCAGACTTCCTTGTTGTCTTATCTGTGCTTTGCTTGTAAAGGGGTAAGTGCTGTGATTCCTATGTGTTTATCCACAAAAGCAGAGCTCACATAAGTGGTATATGCATGGTTGCTGCCAGCTTTAGGTCTGAAAGTATTCCAAGATATAAGGGGTACTCTGGGTTTTTCAGGCTGTAAGAGCCTCATGAAATCAGGGAAGGCCAGAGAAATAGATTGGTTTGGGGAACCTCTAAACCATAGAACCCCACCCCACCCTCAACACACACCAGCCGTCTTAGCCGAAGTCCTCTTCTGCACGCACCAGCGATTCCAATTCCAGTTTCCTTAGGTGTCTCCGTTTATCCCAGTGATACACCCTGAATTTGTTTAATTGTATGTTGAATTTTTATGATCTTTGTATAGTTACAGTCATGGAAGCTGATCGTTTCAGATGTGGGGACCTCCTGTTTCTTCTTCTTGCACGCCATCAGGATAGTCACCACCTGCACCATCCCAAGGGCCCATGTCCCTGGGGGAGCTTCCAGCGTGGAGGAGTGTGAGGGTGTGAGGATGGGTAGGTGAACATGCTCAGCCCAGGAGGATGGAGGCGTCTCTGGGGAGGGAAGCAAGGCAGAGCAGAGCTGCCATTCTGACTCTAGGCACCAACTTGGGACTGTGTGACTTGCATGAAGTGTGACTTTGCAGAGAAACTCAAACCCCAGCCACGCGGGGACAGCTGGCTCTGGTCCTTCCCACACAGCGATGACTCGGGCAGACCAGCCCCTCTGCGGGCAGCTCGTTCATTCACGGCCTGCTAAAAGAATGCCGTGTTCCCAGTCTGATTTCTTCGGGGTTTAACTGAAATCCTCTTCGGCATGCACCAGTGATTCGAATTCAAGTTTCCTTGGAATGTCTTGGGCACACTCAGTTTAGCCCAGTGACAGAAGGTGGCTGTTTCAGCAAAAGGAAGGATCACAGGGACTGGGCTGGACCAGCACATGGGAGGAATGTTCTACTTTCCACAAAAGGAACTTTGGAAGCATCTTAATTCTTTTAGAGTTTTATTTATAAAGCTAAGCAAATCTGTAGGAGAAAAATAAACATTAAACTTAGTTTTATTAATGGCTCATTTTGGTTGCAAGCAATAACCCTTATGGGAAAGAGATTCACAGTGGGATCTAAGAGCGCAAAACTAGGGCTCTCCTGGGGGCCACTGCTGACCACTCAGACTCCCTGAAGCTGGAGCAGGAGGGAGTTTTAAGTGGAAGAGGATTCCAGGGGCCTCAGAGGCAGCTGTCCATGGGCCGACTCTACCATACTATTATGGCCAGGGATTCTTCCCTTGAGCCTTCTGACAGCCCTGCCAACACCTTGATTTTGGACTTCTAGCCTCCGGAACTGTGAGACAGTAGGTTTGTATTGTTTTAAGCAACCCAATATATGGTTATTTGTTATGGCAGGAAATGAACACAGTCAGCTGCACGATGAGTTCTCGCTAGCAGCTAGCCTCTTTTCTTTGTTTTCTTTTCTTTTTTTTTTTTTTTTTTTTTTTTTTTTTTTTTTTTTTTTTTTTTTTTGTGGTACTGGGGATTGAACTCAGGGGCATTCTACCTCCGAGCTATACCCCCAGCCCTATTTTTTATTCTTTATTTTGAAACCGAGTCTCACTAAGTTGCGGAGTGCCTCACTAGGTTGCTGAGGCTGGCTGCGAACCCAGATCCTTTGGTCTCAGCCTCCTGAAAGCTGGGATTACAAGCGTGCGCCACCACGCCCGGCTTGTTTTCTATCCAAGATCTTAATACAGAAAGAACCTGCCCAGGTCCTCTTTTGTGGTTGTGCTCGGGTCCCCCAGAGCAGAGCAGAACACCTTAAATTCAAAAGGACAGAAGAGTCAAGCCTAAACATACGTAGCATATGCAGGCACCTCGACCAGGGCCAACATGGAGTCCTATGGAGCAGAAAGCCTCCTGAAGAGTTCTTGTCTTATATCCTTCCCTCCTCTCTCTCCATGCATCAGCCTAGTTCCTACTTTTCACTGCTAATGGCTAAACAGAAAAGTATCCATCCATGTGTATATATTTAGTGAAGATTCTATGGAAAGTATAGGGATTTGAGTCCTGAATTAAGATTCATGTACCCTTGGCTGGGGATGTGGCTCAGCGGTAGAGTAAATGCTTAGCATACACAAGGCCCTGAGTTCGATCCCCAGCACCAAAAATCATGTATCTTGGTTGAAAGCTAGACTTTTTTTAACTTATCAATTGTTATGGTTTGGATCATAAATGTCATTAGCAGTGTGTCCTTGAAGGGAGTATTGGGACCCCAGCCCCTTCCTCTCTCTCTTTCCTTCCTGGCCACCATGAGGTAAACAGTCTCCTTCTGCCACATTCTCCATCGCCATGATGTACTGTGCCACCACAGGTCCAAAAAAAGAACTGGGCTTAGTAATCATGGACTGAAACCATGAGCCTAAATCAATCATTCCTTCTTTTAAGCAGATTTTCCCAGGTATTTTGTCACAGCGACAGAAAGTGAACACATGAGCTATGTACCCCATGACACCGGACAGACCTTGTCACTTCTCTGAGCTTCAGTATCCCTAGCTGCAAAATAGTATCAATGCCAGCAACCTGCTTAGCATGTGATCACATAAGATAATGGGCATGAATACCCTTTGACTTGTTAAAGCTACAAGTCTGTATAGAACGCTATAGATGGGACCAGTCCCCCAGCTCAGGGTGGGCTCTGCAGAAGCTGGACCGTGGAGACTGAGGGGCAGGCTCAGGGATGGGGTGCCTGCTGGCTGCCTGCTTTTCCTTTGTCCTTTCTGATAATGTTAATTTGGTTACTCTTAGTAACAGCCATTCCCCATTACTATTACTCATTCCAAGCTCTGAATCATTCTGATGGATACAACTTGACATCGGCCAATTTGCCTAATTCATCACCTTTGCATTTCTGTAATACTAAAGACAAAGTGGGAAGATTTTCCAACTGGCTCCGCAATGTTCTTTTCTCCTTTCCTCCAGCATCCATGGGAGATGCAAAAAAGGCTCCCTCGGAAGGGCTGCTACGTGGGGGAAACCAGCAGGCCAGGAATGCGGTAGTTCAAACCCACTTGCTGTGTGGCCCCCATCAAGTCATCTCTGTCTCTGCAGCCCCCAGGACTAGTTATTGAGAAGCTATTCATTGTCTAGAATTAAGCCCAGCCCGGCGGGGACTGACAGTGTCCTCCCAGCTTCTCTTTCTTGTATAAGCTTATCCATGGCCAACACTTAAGAGTTCTTATTCCCAGGCTCAGCTCTGATTCTCCTGTCCCTAATTTCAGAAGGTCCTGAGTCCTAGGTCCTAGGTCCTGAAGGTCATGGTCAGCCAGCTTCAAGGCAGAAACATCATGGCAGGAGGGTATGGCAGAGAAGAACCACTTATCTTGCAGCAACTGGGAAGCAGAGAGGGAGGAAGGGGCCAGGGACGAGAAATACCCTTCCAGGGCTAGGCTCCATCTCCTAAAATTTCTACCACTTCTCATCATGCGTCAAATTGTTATTCCATCAGTGAACCAACCCACTGCTAAGGTCAGAGCCTCATGATCCAGTCACTTCCCCAAGCCCCACCTCTGAACACTGGTGCAATATGCGACCCTTAGGAGGACACTTTATATCCAAAGCATAACAGGGAGCTCCTCTTTTTTCTTTCTCCTTCTCCTCCTCCTCCTCCTCCTCCTCCTCCTCCTCCTCCT
>PVLC010007676.1:51068-62342 GCA_004027655.1 Graphiurus murinus | reverse complement strand
TCACTCCCATTCGTCTGAGGATCCTCCATACTGTTTTCCACAGTGGTTGCACAAGTTTGCAATCCCACCAACAATGTATTAGGGTTCCCACTTCTCCACACCCTTGCCAGCAGGTGTTGTTGTTCATGTTTTTTATGATTGCCATTCTGACTGGTGTTAGGTGAAATCTCAGGGTAGTTTTGATTTGCATCTCCCTGATGTTTTTAAAAATTCTCAGCCTCTCTAGATTTAAAAGACGCAAACATTAAGAAGAGGTTTCCAAGAAAAGTTCATACCATGGGCATTACCAGGAGAACCCTGGGTCTAAAGGTGATGGCAAAGTTCAGACCATAAAAAGTTTTGTTAGGTTAAGAAAGATGAAATGTGAGCCAGGTGTGGGGGCGCACATTTACAATCCCGGTCCTTGGGAGGCTGAGATGGGAAGATCACCGGTTCAAGGAAAGCCTCAGCAAGTACTGAGACTTTAATCAACTGAGGAAGATAGGGCTCGGGTATAGCTCAGGGGTAGGTTACCCCTGGGCAACACACACACACACACACACACACTGAAATGTGGTACCCTCAAAGTATTATTTGGTCATGAAAAGGGCCTTTTTATGAAGATTAAAAAAGATTAAGGAGTGCCTCATAGATCCTCTCAATCAAATAATAGGGCCTCTGGTAAGCTTATGAGCTTTGCCCCTCAGACCACTAAACATGGACCTTAGGTTTAGGAAGGGCTTATCTAGAAGAGATTCCTGTCTTGACTTTTGTGTAAAGGAGTGAAATTTAATGAGATTCACAAGAAGTCCACAATGTTGGTGCAAGAATTCTGCCAGCTTGAACTGGCAAGGACAGAACAAAGAGTATAGTACCAAACTAAAACAGGCCATTAGACTCCACCGCCAAATTCTATCAACATTAAAAACAAGCTGAAACAACTTCTCCAATCAAAGAACTTCCAACAGCGGAATAACCAAATTTCAGAATTACAATGGATCAGTGGCCCCTCTGTGTCTCCAATTTCCCCCTTTTGAACAAACATATCTAAAATCTTTATCCTATGCCTGTAACTATCGCATGGTGGGTGTAGGTAGGAAAATCTTACAGATTGAAAGGAACCAATAGAATAAAGTGGCAGGGGTTAGAGCTTTTTTTTTTTTTTTTTTTATGGCACTGGGAATTGAACCCAGGGGCTTCCACCCCTGAGCTAGACCCCCAGCCCTATTTTTATTTATTTATTTTTTATTTTGAAGCAGGGTCTCACTAAGTTCCTGAGGGTCTCACTAAATTGCTGATTGCTGAGGCTGGTCCAAAACCTGCAATTCTCCTGTCTCGGCCTCCCAAGTACTGGGATTACATGTGTGCACCACCATGCCTGGCTAGCAGTTATTCTTAAGGAACTACATCTGAGAAGCCTCGTCTTTAATGGACAGGATTTAGGTGATGAGGTTATGAACTTTAAGCTGATGATGTAATTAACATAACTCTTGGGGGGGTACGAGGAAGGGGGAAGGGTGTACTTTACATCGTGAAGGAAATGCTTTATTGGGGCAAAAGCAAGACTGTAGTAGGCTCTAAAATGATCCCTGCTTTCTTGTATTTATACCCTATACCCTCTTGAAATCATCTCCCTTTGAGTGTGGGAAGGACCTAGTGATGTCAGTTATTAGATTAATTTACAAAAGGATTCTGCTCTCTCTTTCTCTCTGCTTTTTCCTTCTCTTATCTTACTCTTAAGGACACCAACTGTCACGTTGTAAACTGCCCTGTGGAAAGGTCACATGGCAAGGAATCCATGTTTCTGGTGAACAGCCAGCCAATACGGGCCTGAGGCCTCCAACAGCCAGGTAAATAAGCTAGGAAGCACCGTCTCCCCAGGTGACAGCAATCCTGACTGAAAACTTAACTGCAGCCTTCTGAGAGATGCTGACCCACAGGATACAACTAACCTGTGCCTGGATTCCTGATTCAAAGAAACTATGAAATAATAAATATTTGTTGTTTGAGGTTGTTGAGTATGAGGGTCATTTGTTATACAGCAATAGAACTAATACAGTCGCAATGAAGATTTAGTAACCCTTAGTATTTGTTTTTAATATGTATCTAATATACATATATTTATACAATATGCATATACATGATATATTGGCTTTTTAGGAACTTTAGGACATTCATAAAAGTTAACTCTGTATTATTAGTCCTCAAAAAATCAAATAAATTCCAAGTAGAACTAGTAGAGATAAAAATCTTCTAATCAAATGGGGAAAAACATTTTCTGAAGAACTTTCTTCATGACTCTGAGACAAAAGGAAATCAAAAGCTGGGCGTGGTGGCGCACGCTTGTAATCCCAGCATTCAGGAGGCTGAGACAGGAGGATCCGGGTTCGCAGCCAGCCTCAGCTACCTAGTGAGGCAATCCTCAACTTAGTGAGACTCAGTTTCAAAATAAAGAATAAAAAATGGGGCTGGGGGTGTAGCTCAGAGGTAGAATGTCCCTGAGTTCAATCCCCAGTACCGCAAAAAAAAAAAAAAAAAAAAAAAAAGGAAATCAAAACCCCAATGACACAATTTTTAAAAATAACAAAAAAATTGCTTGTAATCTCAATACTTGGGAAACTGAGACAGGAGGATTGCAGGTTCAAGGACAGCCTCAGCAAGTAGTGAGACTCATCTACCTAGTAAGACTCTGTTTCTAAATAAAAATAAAATAGGTCTGGGGACATAGCTAAGAGGTATAGCCTAGTGCCAACACACACAAAAGTGATAACAGAAAAGCCTATATCAGACTGTATAGGATGACCACAGTGCTCATGGGAAAGCAAATAATCTTAAATATATATGTTAATTTATAAGTTTTCACATAGGAATGAAAAGGGGGAGGGGGCTGGGGATTGAACCCAGGAGCACTCTACCACTGAGCTACATCCCCAGCCCTTTTTATTTTTTATTTTGAAACAGGGTGTTGCTTTCAGGTAATACAGAGGCTGCCAGCTTTGAGTGGAGCCAGAAACAGAAAAGAGCCATGTAGGAAGCCGTGGTGCAAGTCCCCTGTCCACGTGACTCATGCATTCCAGAAAACCCTGGTGGTGTTAAGTATTGGTTAAGATAAGAGGCACAGAACACTTATTGCAAGCTCTAGAGGAAGAATCACAATGTAGAACCTGGTGTTCTGGAGCGAGAATAGGACATCTACAGTATAAAACTATATGGCTTAAAAAAAAAAAAAAAAAACGCTTCTGACAAGGTGCTGGGGACCTGACAGAGATGTAACATTTGACCATTGAACACTTATGTTCAGAACTGCTGACCTGAGTAAGTAATAAAATTAAGTTGGCACACAAGTAATCCATTATAAGTCAGAATTACTACATATAGGGTAATGATGAGCAAGCCCAGAGGGCATATGTAGCTACATGAGCAGACCCCACAGTTATTACATCCACCACAGTTTACCAGAGCCCTTCCTTCAGTTCACATCTATGGCTTAGATATAATCTATGGCAGCACACCTATACATGATACACTTATGTACAACCACAGGTACATAAGTGGTGGATAAAACTTCAGTTTTGAGGTAATGAATAGGCTTGACTCAAGCCAAAAATGGATGGCAGTTGCATTACAGCCTCCTTCAAGAATGCCTTGAAAAGCCATAGAGAGGAAAACTTTCTCTATGGGCAAAGCTTTAGGCAAAGTTCATTCACTTTGTGTGGAAGGAGAAGCAACTTGTGGTGATACATATGGAGCCATGGCCAGTGTGACAGGTGGCCTAGAATACTGGTTGAGGAGGTAGAAGATTGAAAGAGATGGAAACAAGTAGTTCTAGGGTAGAGGTACATGGATATGTCTAGAAGAGCAGGCAGGAAGAGCGAAGACCTTTGTATCACAAATTCTCACCAGGAAGTATCTATAATGGAAGAAACATTAAACAATAGAATAAACAAATGACTTGGTGAGTCAATGTTACCCATTTTTCATTATTGGCCACCCTGGCACAATGGCTTGTGAATGAAATGACCAAAGTAGCAGAGATAGAGGCTATACATGGGCTCAGTAGCATGTACTCTCATTAACCAAAGCTGATCTAGCCAAATTATTGTCTCTAACGCCCAACTTTCCATCAACAGATACCAATTCTGAGCCTCCAATGTGACAACCAGGCATTAGGTGGACAACTGGTTACAATTAAGCTCTTTTCTTCCTAAAAGAACCATCATCATCATCATCATCATCATCATCATCATCATCATCATGAATTTGTCACAGGTACTGATAACTATACCAGATACAGGGTTGCTTTCCTCAGGGCCTCAGCCAGCACCATTACACAGGGGCGCTCTCTGACAGCATTCTCACTTCTGTGACTCAATAAGCCTGAATACACACAACTTAGCGGAAAGCAGATTTATTTGCTCACAGTTTTTGGAGAGTTCAGAGTTTCAGTCCATGTCAGGCCAGGTGTGTGTAGCTCAGGGCATGGCAGCAGAAAGCAGAGAGAGGGGGAGCACAAGGGCTCTGTTCTCATAGCATGAAGGCCAGAAGCAGAGAGCAAGCAAAGGAAGGAGGAACTATATATAATCGCCAAGGCCACACCCCCAGGGCCCCCTCCCCAACCAAGCCCCACCTCCAACATACCTGCATATGCTCCATGAGATCTCAGGGGACATTCTAAATCCAAACCATTACAGGGGCTTAAGTAATTATATTGGAAATATAAAATGGTAAAACCAATTTAGAAAACTGGTAACATCTACTAAAGCTAACCATAGGCTTATCAAAGGTTATGTGGATTAAGTCATAAGCCCACCTAAATTCACATAGGAAGAAAGTGGAAGGAGTAACACCTGATGTCAGAGACTTTGTTCTTTTACTATTGTCTTGGTCCTCCACCATGGTCCAGGTCTTCTACAAACACACCAAAGGCGTGGTTTTCTCTGCTTCAATGCAATTTGTAATTGTTTAAAATGGAAGTTCTTATTATAGCCTAGCCCTTGGTTCACTGTTGGGGTTGACTGAAGCTTAACAGAAGCCTAGAATTGAAATACTGAATAAGAACCAGGAGAAGCATAAAATAAATTATTGCTATTTTTTTATTTCAAGTTCAACAAAATCATTTCCAAAACACATCAGAATTATTTTTTAAACTCGTTTGCCTTGCTAATGTCTCTCTTGGTAGAAGTCTTCTGTGTTCTAAAGGCCCTAACTTCCTGACTATAACAAAAATTCAAGGTCATGGTCTTGCTTAGTTTGCTTCTGATGTCATCTGCCTGTCATCTTAGAGCCCAGCCAAACCTCATGTGTGTGAGTCTATTGGATCTGCTGCTATCTCATTACTTAACAATCTCATTGGAAATGGTTTACCTAGAATTCAGCACAGGTTTTTCACCTAGAAAATGCTTTTCCTTCCTGTTGTTTACCAAGATCTAGTAAACCTGCATCACTAGAATAAAATTTATAATTCTTGTGGTTAAAACTTAAAAAAAAAATCTTTCCAAATTGTTTTGGGGGCAAGGCTAAGTTGTTGCTTACACTGCCAGTCCACAGGCATCCAATCATGCAGATGCACCAACGCTGGACATCTAAATATCCCTGTGATAGTTAATACTGCTGCATCAATCTGCTGAGTCAACAGAGCTTGCTAGTAATACATAGGAGCCCAAAAGGCATGCATAGAATGTTACATTAGAAAGTAGCAGCCTAGAAATCATAGGAGTTTAATTTGTGTTATTTAATAATACGTTTCATCCTGGAGGCCCCTCAGCTAATTAGGAATCCTTTTTAAAACACTGGAACATTTTAGACAGTACCTAAGAGAAGAGGAAAAAAGGGGGGAGGGGGACTCAAATTTCAGTAAAAAGCCTGAATATTTCAAACAGTTTGTTGGAACAAAGTGAAACAAAGAAATCTCCCCAGATGTCAACCTTTTCCCTGTAGATCAAGAAGCCCAGGCATGGACAGGAGCAAGGAGGAGTGCTCTTCTGAGCTCTGAATCTGCAGGAGAGCTTTCTCTTGATTGATTAAAGAGCAAAAAGGGATAGGAATTAAAGCAATCTGGCCAAATGAGAGACCAGGTTAGTAATGACTTTTTTTCTCCTTCTTAAGAAATTTTATGACAATTCTACACATGTGGAAATGTGCAGGCTTCTTCCCAGCACAATTTTCATTTCAGACTTTGAAAGTGTGAAGAGTTCCTCCATATGAACAAACAATGAAAATTTAGCAGCCTCAAATAGAAGTTAATGTTGTATTAAATAAGTCACAAAAAATTTTAAGCATTTAATAATCTGTCTATTGTGTGTGCTGTGTATATATACATACACACATATATACATATATATACTTTTTATCAAAGTTTGGTTCATATTTGTTATATGGCCTACTTACTGCTTATTGATTGATTGATTGATACTGGGGATTGAACCTAGGGAGTTTCTACCACTGAATTACACCTTTTTTTTGGTGTGTGTGGAAACAAGGTCTGACTAAGTTACCACACGTTAGATTCCACTCTGTGATCCTCCCCTTTTTGCTTCCCAAGTACGGGATTACAGTCATATACCTCCATGCCCAGCTCATATTTATTTGAAAACTGTGACCGGATTTCCTTTGTTCTTCTTTAAAAAAAAAAAAAAAAACTGTCCTGAGGCCCAAGTTTCCTGTATTTCCTGTTTCTGAGACTTCTCTGCCTTACTTCAGGGTTCTGCTTTTTGTCTCCAAAAGTGGATAGTGTAAGGATTCACAACAATAAAATTCTGGTCAGGGGCTGTGGCATGGAACTGGCTGACAGAGACTGAGTAAAGGCAGTGAATATGAGGTCCCAAGGTTTCACAGCAGTAGCCAGGGGTGCCCCAGAAACCACCTCCCTCTCTACCTTTGGCCACTTTGGAGAAGAAATGTCCCACTGGACCATTCCTGGTGTCAGTCCTCACTAACGCCGATGTTAGCGATGCCTTCTGATATCACTTAGATATGAAAGAAGGGGGATGGATTTCTGAGAAGCATCGCTGTGCTCCCGTTATTTCCATTGTCCTCTGGATCCTCCTCTTGCACAGCTGCCAAGTTTTCTGAAATAGCCTTCTCCTACCTCTCTTCTCCTACTTCTCCAAAGGTAACTTAGTTACCTCTTTTCATAAACAAGTAGAATAATAAATATCAACATTCATAAGAACGGTTCATAAGAATCGCTAGGATCATTGTTAAAAACAAAAAGCACCAGTTTCTACCTCTGACCTACTGAATTGGAATTCATGAGAGGGATGTAGGAATCTTTAATTTTAAAAGAACTACAAATAGTCAGGTATGGTGATGCACACCTGTAATCCTAGTACTTAGGAGGTTGAGACAAGAGAATCACAGGTTTGACACCAGCCTCAGCAACGTGATGAGACTCTTAGCAATCTAGTGAGACCCTGTTTCAAAACAAAAAAATAAAAAAGGGCTAGGGTTGTAGATCAGAAGTAGAATGCTCCTGGGTTCAATCCCCAATAGCACCACCACCAAAAAAAAAAAAAAAAAAAAAAAAGCTACAAGTGATATTTTGATTAGATAACCTGCAGAAAGTCATAATACCTTTGGTTTTATATGTGGTGAATGTGTCAGTCAGCTTTCTGTAGCTGGTGACATTTTAATTTTTTGTGCCTAAGTAAAACAAGGTAGAGAAGGAAGGATTTGTTTTGGCTTATGGTTTCAGTCTATGGTTGACTGGCTCCATTGCTATGGGCCCGAGCGAGGCAGACCATCATGGCGGAAGGGTGTAGTAGAGGGAAGCTGCTCAGCTCCTAGCAACTGGGAAGCAGAGAGAAACAACAAGGAAGGAAGTGAGGGCAAGATTTTCCCTTCTGAGGCATGCCCCCAGGGACTCACTTCCTCCACGGGGGCCCTACCTCTTACAGTTTCTAACACCTCCTAGTAATGTTGTCAGATTATGACTCTATCAGTACATTAATCACCTGAGGAGGTCAGAGCCCTCATGATCCAAGCACTTCCCAAAGCCCTGTCTCTGAACATGGTAGCAATTCAACATATGAGCCTTTGGGAACACTTCAGATCCAATTCATAACAGTCACCATAGAGTTTATTGTCCAAACAAGACATTTTGAAAGTCAAAGTAGGGGTATTAATACTTTATTGGAAGCGGGGCCTGGTGGCACACACTTGTAATCCCAGTACTTGGGAGGCTGAGACAGGAGGATTGCAGGTTCAGATAATTAGAGAGGGCCTCTGCAACTTAGTGAGACCCTATTTAAAAAAAAAAAAAAATAGGGCTGGGGTGTAGCTCAGAGGTAGAATGCCCCTGGGTTCAACCACCAGAACCATGAAAATCAATGAATCAATGAATAAATAAATGAACGAATAAACAAACAAAAAAATTGGTCCACCTGGCAAAAACTGAGACAATTCTGGGCATTTAGAACATAATGGTCATCCTAGTTATAAATCACCATCTTCTCCACCTATATTCCTTATATCTCCTTGTAATAGCTGTGAGATAAAATTCTCATACTATGCAATTCACCCTCTTAAAATATACAATCCCAGTTTTTAATATATTCACAGAGTTTTGCAACCATCACCCTATCAATCTCAGGACGCCTTTACTAGCCGCCAAAGAAACCTCGTATCCTTTAGCAGTCATCCAGCTCCCCAGCCCCTCCAAGCTCCGTGCAACCACTTATTTTTTGACTATGGATCATCCCATTCTTGAAATTCCTGTAAATGAAATTATTCAAAAAGGAGTCTGTAATACCTGGTTTCTTTCACTTAGTACCAAGTTTTCAAAGTTTAACCTGGGTGTAGCATTCGTGAGTACTTCTACTGCTGTATGGTATTTCATTATAAGGCTATCTCACATTATATTTATCTATTCACCAGTTGATAAACATTTGGGTTGTTTATGACTTTTGGCTATTATGAATAATGGACATTTGTGTAGATACGTGTTTTCATTCTTTTTAGTTACATACCTATTTATCCCTACCTTTGTCCCCCCATGCAATACGCTTACCTTGGAAGACTCTAATAAAGGGTTTTCATAAGCCACATATAAGAGTGAAATATCATTAAGAAGGACCTGAAAAGTAGAATATTATGTTACTTAGATTAAGTAGAATAGCTGTTTTTGTTTTTAAAATATATTTATGCCCTTTCTAGCAATAACCTAAATACTTGTTTAGAAATTAGACTGGTTCTGCTAGGCTGTGGTGGTGCCTGCCTGCCTGCCTATAATCCCAGTACTTGGGAGGTGGAGACAGGAGAATCACAGGTTGGAGGCCAGACTCAGCAACTTAGCGAGACCCTGTTTCCAAATACAAAATAAAATAAGGCTGGGGTAGCTCATGGGATAGAATGCCCCTGGGTTCAATTCAATCTCCGGTACCATGAAATAAATAGGGGGGGGAGAAGGAGAGAGAGAGAGAGAGAGAGAGAGAGAGAGAGAGAGAGAGAGAGAGAGAGAGAGAGAGAGAGAAAAGAAGAAGAAGAAGAAGAAGAAGAAGAAGAAGAAGAAGAAGAAGAAGAAGAAGAAGAAGAAGAAGGAGAAAAAGAGGAGGAGGAGGAGGAGGAGGAAGAGAAGAAGGGAGGGAGAGAAGGAGAGGTGAATTAGACTGGTTGAGAAAAGCCATATATAGGGAAGGAACCAACCTTAAGGATCAGCAGAAATCCCTGCTGGGCTACAAGGGTCCTTGCTTCAGAGCTTAAAGTCATTTATCTAAGAACAGATGGACTAATACATCAAAGATAACATAACACTTACAAAAAGCTCCTGGGTCTTTGTTCTCTGAACAAATATGTGCATTCTGTGTCTTGAATAAAAAGTTTTAATTTCTAGTGTTAATAGTTTACTCACTGATGACTTTAATTTCATCTTTTTTCAAATGCATGACACAGGCAGGCTAAGTTTTCAGGAAATGTGTTTAACCTTACAAAGACCTCCACAGAGGTGTAATGGTCTTATGTGAGGAGACACACAGTAAAGTTAGCTGTGTTAAAGTAAAATCAATACCTACAGAAGAGAAAATTAGAAAGGAAACCACTGATTTTCCTTCTCTCTCTTTTTTTCTTCTTGTCGCTAGACTGTGCAAGTTTGGAACTCCTAGGAATCATTACAGTATAAAAGTCTCCTGGTTTCCATTCTAATGGGTTCCAGGCTTTCCTGTTATGGGAATGAAACTAGCAGACTCGGTAAATCCTTATTTATTTGTCCCAAAGGCCAAGCAGTATTCTTTCTTCTCTGATGCTGGTTTCTATTCAGTCACTGCCTCTTCTCAGGTTCTTTTGCTGCCCATCATTAATCTTTCAAGCTACAGCTGGGTGGATTCAAAATAAAACCATCAGAGAAACAGAAAAATGAAATATTTACCTGTGCCAATGGGAGAAAAAGGCCTATCAACCTTATCCTTTCAATGCAATCACATTTCTATTTTTTTATTCTATTCGCTTTCCAGATAGAAGGATACATACATGCATACATACATACATATATACATACATACACACATTCACTGTTTATACATATATATGTATATTTTACTATCTATCCTCATTTTAATGAGGTGTAATATATAGAGCTCAGTTAGTTACCATGGAGACACTGGTCCTCTGTTTCTTATCACAGAGCCACACTATGGTGTGGTGTCAGCCAAGGAGGGATGACAAAGGCCTCCCCAAGAGCCTAGCTCGGCAATTACTGAGCAACCAAGCGCCTCTTTTAATAGAGCACATCCAGGTGTCCGTGGATTCTCGCTCAGCACTGTCTTCTCTTCTTCCTTTTTACACTTATCCATAGCAGGATGCAGTTATCAGGGGTAGATATACCAAGTATAGGTATCAGTATTAAAATCCTGAATAAATAGGCCTCTGTTGGACGGCCTGTTTATTCAGGATTTTAAATATATATACATATATTTATTTATTTTATGGGGGATTGAGCCCAGGAGCATTCTACCTCTGGGCTACAGCCCCAGCCCTATTCTATTTTTAACACTGAAACAGGATCTTGCTAAGTTGCTGAAGCTGGCCTTGAGCCTCCAATCCTCCTGTCTCAGCCTCCCAAGTACTGGGATTACAGGCATGTGCCACCAAGCCTGGCTTCTTAATTGTTGGGAGCGGTGAAGCTGCTGCACCTAAAAGATGGCGACTGCAGTAGTAAAGTACCTCAGTGCAGTAAAGTACCTCAGTGCAGTAAACAACTCCTAATAAGGCGTTGTGGTAAAACAGCAATGTCAGCTTATGTGCAGGCTAGCTTTCCTGACCAATTGGAGCTCAGGTACGAGTCAAGTCCTGATTGGCCAGAAG
>PVLC010007676.1:14362-50968 GCA_004027655.1 Graphiurus murinus | reverse complement strand
CTCCGCTGGACGGACTCAAGCGCGCGACACTTAATGATAATTTTTGGTTTATATTACAGAGCTCATTAGCTAACATCCTCTTTATTTTAAAATCTCTCATTAAAAAAAATTAGCAAGTATTTCTTCTGAGGATATATAGTGATCTTTTTTTTTTTTTTTGCATCAATCTGTTCTTATGGTTTGTCATTACTGAGGATGTGAAGTGAATGAATGAAAATCACAGGGTCTAAATTTCCTCTTAGACTTGAGATTCCCCTGATTTCTCTAGCTAAATTGCTAATACTATCAATAGAAAAGAAAAAAAAGAGAGAGAGAGAGAGAGAGAGACTGGTATTCCTTGTATTCTAGTGGTGATATAGACAAGAATCTAAGTGAATAGAATGCATATAATAGGAAAAACAAAAAGCCTAAATTAACAATTTTAATTTGCTGGATGTGGTAGCATATGCCTGTAATCCCAGTATTTGGGAGGCTGAGACAGGAATATTATAGGTTTGAGGTCAGCCTCAGCAATTTAGTGAGGCCCTCAGCAACTTAGACCTTGTTTTAAACTAAAAAGTAAAATAAGGCTGGTGGTGTAGCTCAGAAATAGAATGCCCGTGGGTTCAATCCCCGGTACTGCCAAAACCAAGAATTTTTATTTTATTTGAGGCTGACAACTGTTCTCCATATTTGTCTTGAATGTTCAGACTAAAACATTCTAAATTCACTTGGAAATTTGGGGCAAATTAGGGTTTAGACTGAGGCACTCAAATTAGCCTGGATCTATCATTATAGATAGGTTTCTTATGGTAATAGCTACATGCTGCCCTGCACAGTATCTATAATGTTATAAAATATACCTGTCCCTGATTTAGCTAAAAGGTTCTAGAACTTTGCTACAATACCCTGATCCTCAAGGAAGAAGGAATGTGTAGGCGTAATGTTGCTGGGAAGAGTCCAGAGGTAGTGCTGTGGTTTGAATGTGTACCCCAAAGTTCATATGCTGGAAACTCAATCCCAATACAGCAGTGTTGAAAGGTGTGAGTGTGTGTGTGTGTGTGTGTGTGTGTGTGTGTGTGTGTGTGTGTGCGTGTGCGTGTGTGTTACTGGAGATTGAACCCAGGAGCATTCTATCTGTGAACTACACCCTCAGCCCTATTTTATTTTTTAGTTTGAAACAGGGTCTCACTAAGTTGCTGAGGGCCTTGCTAATTTGCTGAGACTGGCCTTGAACCTGAGGTCCTCCTGTCTCAGCTTCCTAAACACTGGGATTACAGCACGTTCCACCACACCTGGTAAAGTGGGGACTTTAAGAGGTGATTAGGTTACTTCTTAGGTGCAGGGATTAATACTGTTATCTGGGGAGTAGGTTGGTTACCACAGGAGTGGGTTCAACTCTCTTTCCTCTCTCTCCCTCTCTCCTGCCTTTCCCTCCCCTTCTCTTGCCCTTCGACCACAGGACGGTACAGCATGAAGGCCCTCACCAGACGCAGCCCCTCAGTCTTGGACTTTCCAGCCTCCTGAACCAGGAGCCAAGTAAACTTCTATTATTTTTGAACAATCTGGTCCATGGTATTGTTATAGCAGCACAAAACAGACTTAGATGGCTAATAAGGTTTAATGGAAGAGGTGAGATCAGTGTCAAAGAAGAGAAGAGGAAAAAAGCATCCTAGGCAAGGAAAATGGCAGAAGCTAAAATGTGGTGGTGGGAATGGTCACGGTCTTCTCAGAGGACAGTGGTAATGACAGCCTTACTGAGGTAAACCATTCTTGAATTTCAAGGAAACTTCTAGAATAAGTTCAGGTGATGATGTTAGCTTCTTTCTCTCAGACCAACCTCCAAAGTGCTTGCCTCCTCTTTTTACTAAAGAAAGGAAGAGAGAGGGGGAAAAGGGAGGGAGATAAGAAAGGAGGAAGAGAAGGAGAGGGAGGAGGGGGGGAAGGAAAAGGGGGAGGGGAGGGGGAGGGGGGAGAAGGAGGAAGGGAGAAGATAGGGAGGGGGAGAAACAGGTAGAGAGAACAATTATATTCAAAACGACACAACAAAGAAATGAAAAACAGAGGCTGCCCCCTATTTTTTATGTATTTTATTTATTTTTTGCAGGTGAAAAACAGAATTTTCCCAGGCAGCCTGTAGACATATTCTGTGCTATATGATCCCCATGTGCCAGGAATGCCATTAATTAGATAGAAATGGATGACTGGAGATTTGCCAAATGCAACTCAGGAGATCAAGGGCTACATACTCATATGTTTTCACCTATGTTCTGGAATCCTTGGTGGAGCTCCACAGTATAGGCTTTGGTGAGAAGCTTGACAGAAGTTTGATTAATACTAGGTTTTTAGTACAACTGATTCCTGGCATTTTTGTTACCAAAAGATGGTCTCATAAATATACAGTGTCTTTGAGCTGGACACTGCAGAAAATATATTTGATCCCGGGCAGGAGCTGGGGGGAAGAGCCAGCATAAAAGTTTATTGGGGCTGTTTGAAAAAGTGAGCAGTAAAAGTTTACTAGGAGATGACTAGAAAGAATAAAGACCTTCAGGATAACATAACAATGAGTGCTCTAATAAAATGAGTGCTCCTGACTATGTGTCCTGCACTGCGCTAAATACTTCATGCGTCTCATCTCACATGATCCTACCAGAAAAATAGTAGACCTTCCCAACCTTACAGAAGAAACAACTGAAGCTCAGGAGGGTTAAGTTACCGGCCTAAATTCAAAGAGTAAGTGGGCCGGGCGTGGTGGCGCACGCTTGTAATCCCAGCATTCGGGAGGCTGAGACCGGAGGATCCGGGTTCGCGGCCAGCCTCAGCTACCTAGTGAGGCACTCCGCAACTTAGTGAGACTCGGTTTCAAAATAAAGAATAAAAAATAGGGCTGGGGGTGTAGCTCAGAAGTAGAATGCCTCTGAGTTCAATCCCCAGTACCGCAAAAAAAAAAAAAAAAAAAAAAAAAAAAAAAAAAAAAAAAAAAAAAAAAAAAAAAAAAACAAAGAGTAAGTGGAATGGACCTGATGGAACACAATGACTTGAATCTATTATACTGAAGGAAGAACTGACTTCAAGATATGTAATTGCTCTAATATCTATTTCTTTGGCATTTTCAATTCTTCTATATCTTTTAATAAGGTTATAATGAAAAATCATAAAATAAATAATCCAAATCTTTGTAAAGTTTGTCAAGAAGGAAATAAATATTGGAGAGGATAGTTCTGAAGAGAGAGGAAGAAAAGTGACATGGTGCTCACAGGCAGCGTATGCTTAGGATAAGAGGGGACAGCAGTAAAACCGTCAAGAAAACCCTCTTTCTTAAAGTGTTTCATCTTGTCTCTTTAGCTTGAAGGGATTCATGCAAGGAGGAAGGGAAGGGAAAGAAGGGAAGGGAAGGGAAGGGAAGGGAAGGGAAGGGAAGGGAAGGACAATTTACAAGTAAAGAGAGTTTAGTGTTTTTTATCTTCATTCCTTCGCCATTCTCAGGTTTGAGGCCAGCTCAAGGAAATTTAGGAAGACCCTGTTTCAAAATGCAAAATAAAATAGGGCTGGGGTGTAGCCTAGAGACAGAATCCCCCTGGGTTCAATCCCCAGCACAATATACACACACATGAGCTTTGCTTCCTTCATGACCTGGTCTCCTTGTCATTAACTGAATGTACCAAGCTTGCTCCTGTCATAGGCTCTACCTGCTGCCTGTCTCCTCCACCTGGAACTTACGGCTGACTTCTCAACTCACTTCTCAGTTTGTATGTGAGGCGCTCAGGCTGACTGTTCCTGACAACCTGTGTAAAATGTCTCTCTTTCCCTGCTCACAACCCATCCCCCACTCTTAACTAAATATCCAGAATTTTTTCTCTTCACAGAACTTATCATTATATGAAGTTCTTTTGTTGTTGTTGTTTATTTGTTTGTTTGGGTCCTGGGGATTGAAACCGGGGCACTTTACTACAGAGTTATATCCCCAGCCCTTTTTAAATTTTATTTTGAGACAGAATCTCACTAAATGGCCTAGGCTGGCCTGGAATTTGTCGGCCTCCTGCTTCAGCCTCCCAAGTAGCTGGGATTACAGGCATACACCACTACAACCAGATTTTTTTTTTTTAATGTTTGAT
Source organism: Graphiurus murinus (assembly GCA_004027655.1). Classification (NCBI taxonomy): domain Eukaryota; kingdom Metazoa; phylum Chordata; class Mammalia; order Rodentia; family Gliridae; genus Graphiurus; species Graphiurus murinus. The sequence continues at coordinate 46,874 of PVLC010007676.1, read as the reverse complement.
TTTTATTTCTCTATTTAACATTTTATTTATTTATTTGCATATCTATTATAACATTTTATGATATCTCCAGTAGTTACAGGAGTAGTTGACACATCATAAACACTTAGTAAATATTGTTGAATAAAGTAAATAACCACCATATTAGCTAATAGGAGCAGGACAATCCTAAAACTGGTAACATTCACAATGTAGAAAGTGCTTACATATATTCAATAGTTAACATCTTACTGGAAGTTAATCTGTATATCAATTGGTTATATAAAAACACCAAATCAAGGAATTTTTAGTCTTTTTTGCATGAAGGCCCTCAACTCAATTTTAATTCCTCACATAGTTGTGCATAAACTTACAATCTGAACTCCTTTCAAAATCTTGGTAAGAAGGACTCTGTAGAATAAAGAAGAGCAATAAAATGTAATTATTCACATGAATTTTGAAGTTTTTATTTGTATTTCCAATAGCCAATAAAGTTCCTGATTTGATTTACCAGAAATGCCCCTACAAACATCGGGGTTTTTATTTTTTTTATTTCTTCTTTTTTGACAAGTTATATTGCTCTGAAGAACTAGAAAAAAGAACACACCCTAGTTAACAAATGAAAAACAGCTAATCGAAGTGGGTAATTTTTTTTTTATAATCCAGAGTTAGTTTTGAATTTTCTGGCAATTTGAAGAGAGAATGACACCTAGGGTTGAGAATTCAATCTCACTCTCCTCTGCATCCATGCTTTCTTTGCTGTTTATCCATGAATTAAAAACATAGGGTTTGTAAACTTACCTCAGCATCATAAAGGCAATATATGATGAACCCAAAGCTAATATCATGCTGAATGGGGAAAAAAATGAAAGTATTTTTTTCTAAAATCAGGAACAAGACAAGGATGTTCAGTATCACTACTCCTATTCAACATAGTTTTTGAAATCTTAGCCAGAGCAATTAGATAAGAGAAGGAAATTAAAGGGATGCAAACAGGGAAAGAAGTGAAATTATCCCTGTTTGTAGATGACATGATTTTATACTTAGAAGATGAAAAAAAAAAAAAACTCATTCAGAAAACTTCTAGAGCTGATACACAAATTCAAGAAGTAGCTGGGTACAAAATCAACTTATAAAAATCAATAGCCTTTTGATATACTGAAAAAGAAATCCAAAAAACAATTCCACTCACAATAGCCTAAAAATCAATAAAATACTTAAGAATAAGACTAACCAAGGAGATAAACGATCTCTACAATGAAAAATTATAGAACACTGAAGAAGAAGTTGAAAAAAAAAAGTTTAGAAGATGGAAAGACCTCCCATATTCTTGGATAGGCAGAATAAATATTGTCAAAATGACCATACTACCAAAAGTAATCTGCAAATTCAATGTGATTCCTGTTTAAAAAAAAAAATTTTTTTTTTCACAGAGCTAGAATAAATGGTCCTAAAATTCATGTGGAAGAACAGAAGACCCAGAATAGCCAAAGCAGTTCTGAGCAATAAGAATCATGCTGGAATCACAATATCCAATTTCTCCCCCCCCCCAATGGATCATCTTATGCCATTTATTTTGTAACTGGCTCTATCATTTAACATTTTATATAGAATTTAAAATATCTTTATTTTTATCTATTTGTTTTTATTTGGTGCACTGCAAATTTTATATCATATTGGGATATAAAGTGTCAGACAGATGTATATATATATATCCTCTTGATATCCTCTCCACGGTTTCCTCCAGTAAAAATGGCAACCATCAAAAACACAAATAATAATAAACACTAACAAGGTTGCGGGGAAATAGGAACCCTATTACACTGTTGGTAAGACTGCAAACTAGTACAGCCACTATGGAGATCAGTGTGGAGTTTTCTCAGAAGACTGAGAATGGAACTACTATACAAGCCAGCAGTACTGCTCCTGGGTATCTTCCCAAAGGAAATGAAGTCAGAATATTAATATCATCATCACATCATCACATCATCATCATAATCATCATCATCATCACCATCATTTTTATACTAGGGGTTGAATCCAGAGGCATTCCATCTCCAAGCTATACCCCCAGCCCAATTTTTTTTTTTTTTTTTGGTGGTACTGGGGATTGAACTCAGGGGCATTCTACCTCTGAGCTATACCCCCAGCCCTATTTTTTATTCTTTATTTTGAAACCGGGTCTCACTAAGTTGCGGAGTGCCTCACTAGGTAGCTGAGGCTGGCCGCGAACCCGGATCCTCCGGTCTCAGCCTCCAGAATGCTGGGATTACAAGTGTGCGCCACCACGCCCGGCTCCCAGACCAATTTTATATCTTATTTGGAAACAGAGTCTCACTAGATTGCTGAGAGCCTCGCTAAGTTGCCAGGGCTAACTTTAAACCTACCATCCTCCTGTCTCAGCCTCCCAAGCACTGGGATTACAAGCGTGTGTCACCAAGTCCAGCTAGAATATGATGATAATACTTGCAAATTCATCTTCATAGGAGCACAATTTACAATAGCCAAATTATGGAACCAGTCTAGGTACCCATCAACAAATTAATGAATCACAATACCTGACTTCAAATTATACTCCAGAGCTATAAAAAGAACATGGTATTGGCATAAAAAGACACATCAACCAATGGAATAGAACATGCAGAGACAAAGCCTCACACTTTTAGCCAGTAGATTTTTGACAAAGGAGCCAAAAAATAACACTGGGAGAAAACAACCTTTTTAACAAATGATGCTGAGAAAACTGGGTATCCATATATAGAAGAAGGAAATTATACTCCTGTCTCTCACCTTGCACAAAAGTCTAGATCAAAGACATAGAAATGAAACCACAAACTTTGTAATCACTAAAAGAAACATAGGACCAACTCTCCAACATGTAAGCACTGGTAAATACTTCCTCAATAAGATCTCTAAAGCGCAGGAGATAAAAGTGAGAATCAATAAATAGGATGCCATCAAATTTTTTAAAAGCTTGTATGCAGCAAAGGAAACAAGAATCTGAAGAGAGAGCCTATAGAATGAAAGAAAATCTTTGCCAGAGAAGTACCTCTGATAGGAGTATAACATCTAGAATATATACAGAACTCAAAACACTTAATACAAAACAAAATTACCCAATTAAAAATGGGCCATTGAACTTATCAAAAGAAGAGATACAAATGGTTAACAAATATATGACAAGATGTTCAACATAATTTAGCAATCAGGGAAATGAAAAATCAAAACTACACTGAGAATCTAACTCTAATTAGAATGGTAATCATCAAGAATATAAACAATTAGCCGGGCGTGGTGGCGCACGCTTGTAATCCCAGCATTCGGGAGGCTGAGACCGGAGGATCCGGGTTCGCGGCCAGCCTCAGCTACCTAGTGAGGCATTCCGCAACTTAGTGAGACCCGGTTTCGAAATAAAGAGTAAAAAATAGGGCTGGGGGTATAGCTCGGAGGTAGAACGCCCCTGAGTTCAATCCCTAGTACCGCAAAAAAAAAAAAAAAAAAAAAAAAAAAAAAAAAAAAAAAAAAAAAAAAAAAAAAAAAAAAAAAAAAAAAAAAAAAAAAAAAAAAGAATATAAACAACAATTATATATGCTGGAGAGGATGTGGGGCAATAGGAACTCTTATACACTGTTGATGGGATTGGAAGTTAGTGCAAATACTATGGAGATTGGTATGGAGGTTCCTCAAAAGACTAGGAATGGAACCACTATATGACCCAGCTATATTACTCTTCGGTATCTTTCTAAAAAAATTAAAGTCAGAATACTATAGTGATAAGTGAATACCCATGTTTATAGCAGCACAATTCACAATAGCCAAACTATGGAACTAACCTAGGTGTTTGTCAAGAGCTGAATGGGTAAAGAAAATATGGTATATACATGTAATGGAATATTACTCAGCCATAAATAAATACATGTCTTTGCAGGAAAATGGATTGAACTAGAGAATAATTATGTTAAGTGAAATTAGTCACTCTCAGAAAGTAGAGGGTCTTATGTTTTCTCTCAAACGTGGAAGCTAGAGTAAAAATAGGAAACAAAGGGGACTTCAGTTAAATGAGGAAAGAGATCAGTAGAATAGAGAAAGAGAACTGAGGGAGATGGGGAGGGGGGAATGAGTTTTGAGGAAGAGAGTGGTTCAAATAATGTTATGTCTGTATGCTACCAATCTCACTAACATGTATGGGGAGGAAGGAAAGGGGAGAGGGATGGATATGGAAGGAAATATAACCGAGCAATGTGTGCATGTATTAATGTCTCATTTTGATGTATAATTACAATGCACCAATAAGTGGGTATGTGTATAAACATGGCCTTTTATGGGTTTTATCTCATTCTAGTTCTACTATCCTGATGTTGTGCTGAAGAATTAGCAGTCTGAATTTATCTCTCTTACCCTTCAGTTTCCTACTACAGAGCCTGGCAAGAGTCATCATATTTGAATTTGGTAGGAGACACAGGTAACAAACTGTTAACTCTGAACTGAGAATTAATTACATTTCAAAAAGCACTGAATTATTTATTTGTTTATTTACTTATTTATTTATTTTGCATGTGGTACTGGGGATGGAACCCAGGAGCATTCTACCTGGGTTCCAACTCTATTTTATTCCTTTATTTTGAAACAGGGTCTCACAAAGTTGCAGATGGCCTCACTAAGTAGCTGAGGCTGGCCATGAGCCAGCGATTCTCCGGTCTCAGCCTCCCAAATAATGGAATTACAAGCATGTGCCACCACGCCTGGCTCACTGAATTTTTTTTGTCCTCACCACTAGATGATTTTTTTGTTTGTTGTCATTTGCAGAATGAGGCTTAGGCAACAGACATCATTAAGAAAATCCTATGTCAGACTTGGAGAAAAGATCCCAGTTCCTTCCAATAACTCTAATAGGACTCTCCCTTCTTCCCTCCCTCCCTCCTCTCCCCCTCCCCTTTCCTTCCTTCCTCTTCTTTCCTTCTTCCTTCCTAGTGAGTCTTTTTCAACAAGAGGGTAGAGACCAAAGTTCCCACTAATCTTCATCTAGATTTCTGTTCTTAATTCATCAAGGAGTTCTGTTTCATTTTTAGGACATTACACATTGTTTCAACATCCTTTAGTTATGAGAAGTAAGAGCAGGTTATTTAGTTCCTTGGACCTATCTGGTGGGAAAGACAATCCCTCCTCCAGTCAATAGAGTCTTTCCTGTCTGCAAATTACTAATCATTCTCTTTTTGTGGTATTATTGTATAAATGTAGATGCCATTATGCATTCGTCAACTGATAATTTTAAAAGATTTATGTCTATAAACTATATTTATCTTGGAAACATTTCTAGCAATTTCACCTTTAAAACTTACAATATATTTAATTTGCCTGGAAGAGGGGTGAAGCACAATATTCAATGCATCATGTGAAATTCTTTTAAGGAAAGCTTTCGGCTTTTTATCGCTATGCCGGAGCAGGTGCAAGGTGATAAGAGAAAGCTGATCGGATTAGTGCATAGGGCAGTACTTAGTGAACTGCACAGGGGTAAACAATATTGTAAGGAGGCTATTAATAAACTCCATAATGGTATCAGGAAATTGCAACAGAATATAGAAAATGGTAGTGTGAGAATGCATCCTTGAAAAGGTATGCAAAGCCTTTGAGATTACCCAAATGTAAGTGAAGCCCCTTCCCTGCTTTAGTAGTACTTAAAGTTAACAAATCCTGGTTTTAACTCCCCCCTTTTTATAACAGGCTGATTTTTAAAATACAGAAAATAAAAACAAATAGTAATGGAAAGAAAGATAATCAGCAAGACATGGGAGCATCAAAGAGGTCCATATAGCAACATGACATGGTGAGCAAAATGAAAAAAAAAGGCCAAATTCTGGTCCTTTATCTTCCATGTTATCTCCATTTTATAAGTATAAATTCCAGGAATTACTATTATATATTGATGACATATGTAGCCCAGTGGTAGAACTCTTGCCTACCATATTCCAGACCCTGTGTACCCTAGTACCAAAAAAAAAAAAAAAAAAAAAAAAGCAGTGCACTGTATATGCAACATTACTGATAATTGAATGAGTACACAGTAATAACCTGGGGAAATTACAAATGTATGCCACTGATAAATATACTACATATTTTTAATTTTGTAAGCAAATTTCTCTTTTAAAAATTGTTTTATTAGTGAATTGTGATTGTACATCATAGCGAGGTTCAATGTGACTGCAAACATATGTGCACATAGCTTTTTATGTATATGCCGGCACATTCCAACCTGCTCACTCCTCCTCTTTTCCCACATGAACTGCTGAAATTGATCTTCTAATGGAGTTCATCCCTTTTCAGGGTCTGAGATTTTTTTTTTATCTATTTCTTCTTTGTGTATTACTTCTTTAAGTGATTTCTACAGTGCCAGTCTAGTAGTCATGAATTCTTTTAGTTTTGTTTATCTTGGACAACTCTTACTTCTTTATCAAATTTGAAAGATAGCTTTACTGGATGTAATGTTCTTGGTTGGAGGTTGTTTTGCTTTAGGACTTGGAAAACATCATTCCAAGCCCTCTTGGCTTTTAGAATTTGGTTTGAGAAATCAGAGGTAATCTGTCTTGTATTTCCTCTAAGTGCCACCTGACCTTTAGCTCTTGCCAAATCTAAGATTCACTCCTTGGCTTCTATGTTGGTCATCTTCTAACTATCAGAACATTGTATTTTGTATTATGTTAATTTGTATGTACATTCTTAAACTAAAACTTTTGTAAGAATTTCTTACATTTCACTGTCTCTTACTAACACAAGGTAGACTGGCAATTGCTATAACAAAAATAAATGAACTACTAATGAGTGAAATCAAGATATTAACAAATATATACTGCAGACACTCAGTAAGTGTTGATTGATATGAAAATATAAGTATATTCAAAAGAATGTATCACGGTTTTTGTAGACAATTCCAGAACCATTTTGGACAGTATATATGACATTCAAAAAGAATCACTTTGAAAGTGACAACAGATTCTTATGGATTTAACTACTATTTAATGAGTACCTACTACATGCTAAGTATAACATCCCCCTCGTATTTTTAAGGGAAGAAATCTAAATGGGAAAGCATAATTGAGAATTCTCCTGTGGCATTAAAGTCTCTAGAAACATACTAACTGGGCATAGGTCTCACTTTAGTGGGGATAATCAGGAGGAAACCAAAGAAAAAGTACTAAAAGTTCTGAGATGTAAAGCAGATACCTTTAGAGATTTGCAGGAATAAAACTCTCATGTTTCACATATTTAACATGTAATAACTACTAATGTATGGAATTTGTGGGAATTTGAGAGTCCTGGGTGGAAGATGCTATACTAGTTCAAAGAATGAACGGAGATGATAGCTTTGCCTGCATCAAAAATGTAGCTTTAATGTATCTATTAAGGGATATATTTGAAGACATGCTATTTCCTAGATCTCTACATGATAATATCCTTTAAAGAGAGTCTAGGTTCTTCAGAATTGCAGATTTGTCTTCTTTATTTCCACAGATGTCTGCTTATATTGTGAGCCACTCTCCCTCTTCTTATGGAATAAATCTGAAATCAAAATGTGCCTTTTCCTTCAGTTTTTTTAATAAGATATTTTTATATCATTGATTATAAAGGCAATGAGCATATTATCAAATTCCTGCCAAAGTAACAAATTTATGTGATTGTGATATAGCACTTAACAGAACTTTAATCTAAAACAACATAAAAAACCCTGTGTGTATGCATTAAAGTGAGTTTATCTAGGCTATTTATTTCCTCTGGAGTGGCAAAAAATTGTGAGTATACTTATTATTTATTGCGCTATACTATTGTGAAAAGAAACAGTTGATAAGTCTTTACAAATAGTATATACCTGTGCCAAACCAAGATCTTTCCCTGATGAGGTTATAAAGGGCACCAGCTGTTCTAAAACCAAGAAAGATGATATGACTACAGAAGAGGGCACAAGCAAGGTATGCACCAGCAGGTGATATTTATAGTTAAATATTTGGGGATAACAGAACTGAAGGATCATGGGGCTAGAAGGGACTTCATTAGCATTCTGTTTTCCTTTTTGTTTGAAACACATGTACGCACCCACTCCAAATAAGAATACTCTTTATTTTGCCCCTCAGAGTTAGAGAGTCTGTCTCCCTCTTTTTGTCATCCATGCTGTGTTTATGCTCCATTTAAGTCCATTTCTCTTCTGTCCTGAAGAAGGAAAACTAGCAACTACTCTTTCTGTAGCAAGCACCTTGTTGTACTTGAAGATAATGTTTAATCACTCATCATCCTTATTTATCTCCAGAACAAAAAAAAAGTAGGAGTATTTTTTAAGGATGTTAGAAGATGTAGCTTAATGGTGACTCACATATAACACTCAAAAATCTTCACAAGCGAGAGAAGAAGGAAATACAAGAATAAACCTGCAGAAAGCTGGATGGAATGGTGAAAGGCTAATAAGAAAAAATAAAGACAACAGATTTGTAATGGGCTCCAAAAATAAGACAATATGCAAGACACAATGCAGAGTACTTATTATAGTCATCATCACTATCATCATCCTAACATTTGCTGAATGTATACTTTATGTCAGGAACCATTCTAAGTGTATTTCCTTTTTGAACTCACGAAATCCTCAGAATACCCTAAGGACTAGATCATTCCTATGTTTTAGAAAAAATTAAAACATTAGCTCATGATGCCTTTATATATTTGGTGCTTCCTATAAAGCAGATATTATTATTCCTATTTGTTAGATGAAAACATTGAGGATCACAGATTAAATAGCATGGCCCTGGTCACAATAGATGGCCAATGACAGAGCTGGAATTCATTTATTTATTTTTTTAATTTTGGCATTACTAGGGACTGAACCCAGTGGCTCCTAGCTATACTCCCAGCCCTATTTTATTCCTTTATTTTGAAACAGGGTTTCACTAAGTTGCAGAGGGTCTCACTAAGTAGCTGGGGCTGGCCATGAACCTGCGATCCTCCTGTCTCGGCCTCCCAAGTACTCAGATTACAAGCATACACCACCATGCCTGGCTCCAGAGCTGGAATTTAAATAACCCCAGACTTCTTGCTTCCCCAAAACTTTTTGACTACATATTTAATTTGAATGAGAGAAAAAAAGAAAAGAATAACAATAAACACCAGCATTTGCAATGTGCTTATTCCATGTCAAACACTGTTCAAAGTGTAAGTATTAACACAGTCAATCCTCATAAAAACCCTACAAGAATGATACTGTTAGTATTTCCATTTTACAGATGAGAAAACAAAACAAAGAGAGACTAATGTTCCTGGAAGCATTTAGCAGCTATTTGGGGTATCAAGACTCAAACCTAAGAAGCCCATTTCCAGAGCCATGCTCTTAACCACAACACTACAGCCTCTTATAATTAAATAATGAAAGCGATTGTTTGGGATATTGAAGACTGAGGATGGTCCCACAGGTAAATATACATTGGCACTATCATAGAGCTAGTATTTACTGAGCACTTACTAAACATTTCTGGTAGACACTGTGATGTGCCACACAGATTTCAGTAATTGGACTTATTCCCTAGCTAATGAAAGTGCTAAAAGAAAACTGCTCTCAGTTGTCAGCTGTGGTGTTGGCTGACATCTTTGCTAGGAATGTACTGCAGGTCCTCTTCTACAGGTGTTGATTCTAAGAGCATCCCCTAATGGGTACTAATGCTAATCCCTACTTCAGAGTTTGCTTCTCTAGGAAAAGCCAGTCTATAATAACACACTACATAATCTCATTTAACTCACATGGTGCTATGAGTCAGGTGCTATTGTCCTCATATTGCAAATAAAAACACTAAAGCTAACTGGGCGTGGTGGCGTGTGCCTGTAATCCCAGTACTTAGGAGGCTGAGACACAAGGATGGCAGGTTTGAGACCAGGCTCAGCAATTTAGCTAGACCCTGTTTCAAAAATAAAAAATAAAGGGCTGGGAGCTGAGCGTGGTAGTGCACACTTGTAATCCCAGTACTTGGGAAGCTGAGACCAGAGGATCCCAGTTGGTGGCCAATCTCAGCTATTTAGGGAGGCCCTTTGCAACTTAGTGAGACCCTGTTTCAAAATAAAGAATAAAAAATAGGACTAAGAGTGTAGCTCGGAGGTAGAATGCCCCTGGGTTCAATCTCCAGTACTGAAAAGAAAAAAAAGGGGGGGCTGGAGGTGTAACTTAAAAGTAAAATTCCCTGAGTTCAATCTCAGTACCAAAAAAAAAAAAAAAAAGAAGAAGAAGAAAAATATTAAGGCTTAACTTGCCCAAGGTCATAGAGCTAGTCAAGGACGGAGGCAGATTTTGAACCGAGATTGTCTGATTCTAGATGCTGCGCTCTTAACATCTACATGATTGTGTGTAGAGGAAATGACCTTAGTAATTGAGACATCATTAGTTCAGCATGTGTTCAATCCTAAGAAACAAAAAAGCATTCTGAAGGACACTAATCCTGAGGGAATATAAAATCTAACAGTGATGTTTAAAGAATAGGCGAGAATAATAGCAGTCATTGGAACGACCTGACATGTAAACAAGGTAACCTGAAATAATTTTTCCTCTAGGCCTTCTACAGCTTATTTCTTGGGAAGATAGAACTGAAATGACAGGACAGAGGAAAATGTTCAATTAAATATATCCCCTTATATGCTATATTATCTTAAATTCAAAGAGAAGAGGTTTCATTCTCCAATATGAGATGTTTATCATTTAATACATCTGTCTAACATCTTGCCTCATATGAGAAAAGATGAAAAAATAAAATGCCAGCATATGGCTCTGATTTTAATGAGAAGTTACAGGGTATGATATCTGTGCACAATATCCTAAGAGATATGGAACTGTGTTAAAAGATGATTTGGGGAGAAAGGGCTGAGGTGGCTCAGAGCCATAGCTTTTGCCTGAGTTATAGCATATAATCACAGATTTTATCTAATGCTGTAAATTTCTAGGTGCTTTTATCCATCTTAATTTTATCACTTTTTTCAGGACAGACAGATTCAAGGCATAAACAAATCTCTTGACTGGTATGTAAGACTTAAATTGCATGGAATCAATTTTTCTTAAAATTACACTTCTTTTTTTGTAGGCGTGGATAATTTCCTGTATTTCCAACCCAGGAAAGGAAAAAAATGGCAACACCAAGAACAAAAATTCCAAATCTTAAAATTTATCCTCTCAATACTCATATGTCCTGGGTGCATCTTGGATTTCACTTAAAATCTAAAGTAAATCTAAAATGTGTCCAGACTATAAGAGGGCCTGAAAAAAAATTTTTTTTTCAGAGAAAATGGGATGCAGTTAGCAAAGATTACATGCATCAGTGAACTGTACTAAATTGAACACTTTTAAATGCCAGAGATTTTCTCTGTGAAACTGGGGAGTTTGAAAGAAAAATCAATAATGTTGGGGAAAGGAAACCTTCTTCACACATCTCTAATTAGTCAAGCAGAATCTAGTAGATTTCCATATTATAACTGGATCAAACTTGTGAAATTGGTTTTGATCTCAGACTCATTGGTACATCTTCCAGCAGAAGCTTTACTTCAGACAATAAAAGGTTTTTCAACCTTGAATGATCCTAAGGATCCTTCTTATGGTTTGCACCCATCCCACACCACATTCAGTGTATGTCTAATGTTGATTTCAACAAATCTCCCTGGAATTACCCTTGTAAGAGCTCCATTATAAGAACAGCCACCAGATCTTTAAACTGGTTGGTTTCAAGTTTAGCTCAGGCCTTCACAATCTATATTAGTAAGTGAAACCAGGCATAAAGAGGCACGGTTCTTTAGATCTTTTATTTTTTAATAAATAAAATAAATATTGGCCATATTGTTTATATTAGGGCATAAACCCTTCTGTAAAGTCACTGCTCATGTCTAATAATGGAGTAGGTAAAGGGTTTCTGTATTTTTTCTGAATAATCAATACCAAAGCTGCTGATGCAAATTTATTTGAACTCCAGGGAACAAATCCTTTGAAGTTCTGGGAAAATTTTAAATATAGTGTGCAAATCAATAAGTGGACAAAAACATCTTTGTCAATGTGTTTATTTTTATTTGGAGAGAAAACGTGCCCTTAAATGTAATCTCTTACTCCCTCTATGAACCTTTTCCTTGAATCACTCCTTTTACAAAAGAAACTCGTAACAATCACTGAATATAAAATAGTCTTTTTAGCTGTAATTATAAGTGGTATAGAGGTGTCTTTCTGAACAAGATGACTCTTCAAGTCTAAAGAGTCTTCCCCTTCCCACCCTTTATAATACTCTCATGTTTTTTCTTTACTCACCAATTCATATCCAAGTTTTGGAGCCTGAGCTGAGCCAGTTTGAGAGTATTTTCAGAAGGGGGTTCTACTGACCTAGATTGGTGGTATATCTTATTTTGAATGGAATTCATCCATGAAATTTTAAAAAAACATATTCTTTCATTACTGCCTATTTTTCACAGTACACTAAGGAAAAATACCAAGCAATTTTTTTTTTCTTACCCCCATTTTGCCTTTCTCCCTTCTCTTTCTTCCCCTGTGGAGTTCAAATTAAAGAAAGGTGAAAATTGAAGCCGTAGTACACAAGGCGATCGCAACATGCATATTTGATTTTTATGATGGATCTAAATTGCTGAATAAGGCCATGGAACAAAGGGAGACTGCGGCTTCCTGCCCATCACAGGCAGCCACTGAATGCAGACAAAAGCTGCAGCCATTAGGAGCTCAGCAGGGAGACACATTATATAAATGACTTTGTCTTCTCGGGCCCCCTCCCCCCTACTGGGTGCACTGGACAGCCATGGGGGTGTGTGTGTGTGTGTGTGTGTATTATGATATGCTCGGGTGAGAGATAAGAAGCCCTAGGAGCAGCAATGGGAATAGAAATGAACAGCATGTCAGGATTCAAAGGCCATGTTTGACTTGCTGGACCGGTATGGCTCTCCGTGCCATTGTCAGAGTGCCATCTAAGACTACTCCCCTGAGAAATCTTGTGTTTTCAGTGTCACCTGTAGCTTTTCTTTATACCTTTTGGTTTCTTCATCAAGAATGATGAAGCAGAAAGAAATATAGCTATAAAAACATGACACCCTAATATTCCAAGGTAACTGCCAGACCCGCTTAAAGAAGGAATCAGTATGGGGTTTACGGTGGCACTAGTTTCCTAGGAAAACACGTTCTAGTCCTTTCTTCCAGGCCCAAGACGTTTCTTTTTGCAAGAAAAGAGAAGATATATCAATAACAATTGAAGCTATGACTTAATGGAGTCAACCTACTTTTAGGGGGGCCCCTGTGATGCCTTGAATAGGTTAAATAGGTACTACTGTTTTACTTGTTTTTTTTTTTTTTCCAGTACTGGGGATTGAACCTAGGGGCATTCTACCTCTGAGCTACACCCCTAGCCCTATTTTATTTTTATTTTGAAATAGCACCTCACTCGGTTGATGAGAGTCTCACTACTTGCTGAGGCTATCCTCGAACCTGTGATCCTCTTGTCTCCACCTCCCAAGTACTGGGATTACAGGTGTGCACCACCACACCTAGCTTTTACCAGTCTTCAAACACCAGCAATTCTGCACAGAGGACCAATGGTCTTTGCACAGAATTTGTTTTGTGGAAAGATTTCAGTGAGCTTTACAAAGGCAGATCATGTTACTGCTTCCACTGTTATGGAAAGGGGGAGGGAATAGGAGAGAATCTCTATAGATTCAAGATGAAACACAGAATCTGTAAGTACATTGTTAAAGGTGACAGGGTGAGTTAGGGGCACGTTAAGATTGAAACCCAGGTCACTGGACACCTGCATCCATCTCAACTGTCACTACATGTTTCATGTAAGGAAATATCTCAATGGTAAATTTCTATTTCAGAAATTGTACTAAGTTGTTTGGGCAGTCATCTGAGCCTCTAATAGTAAAGAAAACAGCCCTACTGTAAACCATAGTCAAAGCCTTTCTGTCATCTGCCGCAGAACCAGACTCAGGTTTCTTAGAATAAATCCCAAAGACAAACCCAACGCAAAGGTATGTACATCCTGAAATCGCCTGTCCAAGACTGCGTGTGTGAAGCTAGCTAAGGGGCACATCTTGAGAAAACTGTCATTTGTCACATGCCATCATTATTCCATCTCAAAATAAGCAATTCATTTAAAATAAGATAGAATCTAATGACTTATATGAAAGCCGAGAGGTTGTGAGACTCAACAAAAAGTTGTCACTGGAGAGTAATTCTGTTCTGAGCTAGAGGCCAACAAGTTACCTTTATACCAGTTCTTTTGATTCTCACTTTAAGATGCTTAAATATCTTTTTTAATTGAGTGAGAAGAGGTCTCTCAATAAAGATTGCTTAAATCAAGGTTAGTAGAAAGATATATGCTAATCAATAGGTTTTTTAAATTTTGTTTTGTTTTGTTTGGTATTGGGGATTGAACCCAAGGACATTCTACCTATAAACTATAACCCCAGTTCTTGTTAGTTTTTATTTTGATAAAGGGTCTTGCTTAGTTGCTAAGGGCCTCATTAAGTTGCTGAAGCTGGCTTTGAATCTGCAATCTTCCTGCTGTCTCAGCCTCCTAAGTACTGGGATTACAGGCATACACCACTACTCTCAGCTTATCAGTAATTTTAACTGAATAAGTAAGTGGTTAAAGGGAGTCCCTAAGCCTACATGGTGACAGTCAATATAGATGAATAAGCAAGTTGGGTGAATATAGCAGAGACTACTATCTAGTCATTCATGTCCTAGTAGGAATTTAAATTCTCCATTTTTGCCTACAAATCTCCAATCCTGTCCTGAAAGTGGAATTAAAAACTTAGCATCTCTGCCTCCACTTTTCATCTGTCTCCTTTGCTCTGAGTCACCTTGAATGATGTTCCAGGAACAACAGGTCTGATATATAAAAATCTCTGGTAAGTCAAGAGTACCCCCAGGCACCCGTCCTGTCCGACCAATCCTGAGATAATGCCGGATCAAGATCAAGATCACCTGCCCTGGCCACTGTGACACAAACCCCGTTCCTTGTCCCCATTTCCTTTTCTACAAAACTTCAAAGTTATTGTTGACCCCTTCAAGACAAGGCTAAGGACCTGGACCCCCTGGTCTGCCCAGAGTGGCTGAACTGATTAAAGTCCCTTTCTTGCTTTTCACCATTACTTTTTCAATTCAGTTTTTTGGGATGAGGGGCCTGATCTGATTTGTTGGACACCCCCAGAGTCAAGCCTCTAGCCTTGGACTCTGGTAATAATGTCATTATTCAATAATTTTACTATTTGTGAGCCGGGCGTCGTGGTGCACGCTTGTAATCCCAGCATTCGGGAGGCTGAGACCGGAGGATCTGGGTTCGAGGCCAGCCTCAGCTACCTAGTGAGGCACCCCACAACGTAGTGAGACTCGGTTTCAAATTAAAGAATAAAAAATAGGGCTGAGGGTGTAGCTCGGAGGTAGAATGCCTCTGAGTTCAATCCCCAGTACCACAAAAAAAAAAAAAATTTACTATTTGTGAAATATTCATTAAGGGTTTGCTATGATTCCATGTGCTGTGAATTGTGTGGGAATAAAATAAACATTTTCCTGCCCTAAATAATATAATCTTATGTGCAGCTGTGCATTGCAGAGAAGATATTAACTAGTTATATGAATCCTTACCTCACGTGTCCAGTGAACACATGACAAGATATATGATGAGAAAGTGCAGTGTTCTATGAACATGATAACTGAGGGGACGTACTTTATTCTTTAAGGCAGAAGAGGCATTAAGGCTGAGACAGGAGAGACAAAGATATGCTACATTTCACCTTTTGGTGTCCATTTCAAGATAGCAAGTCAAAATGAGAGTCAAGGAAATGATATATTTCCTTAGGCTCTTACATACCTTCACCTCTCCTTTATCCTGTCAAAGAAGGAAACTGTTATTTTGCTTCAAAATAAAGCATCAGTTTGACTATAGGTCTTATGTAATTCAAATTTACTTTGAAGTCAAAGCCCACTAGGTTATAATTGTGTTGTCCAAATATGGCAGCCACTAAATTATACTTATTAACATTAAATACAATTTAAAATTCAGTTCCTCCACTACACTAGCCACACACTTCAAGTGTTTACTAGCCACTATATCGAACATTGCAGCTGGAGGCTATTAAAAGTAATCAAATTAAGCTGGGCAATGTGGCACACACCTGGAATCCCAGTACTTGGGAGGCTGAGACGGAAGGATCACAAGTTTGAGACCAGCCTCAGAAACTTAGTGAGACCCTCAGCAACTTAGCAAGACCCTGTTTCAAAATAAAAAAGATAAAATAGGGCTGGGGATATAGCTTGGAGGTAAAATGCCCCTGGTCCAATCTCCAGTATAAAAAACAAGTAAATCAAATTAGATATGCAGTTCCTCAGTTGCACTAGTCATCTTAGGTGCTCAGTTTCAAGGGAGCAGTGGCTATCGTAGTGGACAGCGCAGACACAGAACATTTTCATCACTGCAGCCAGACTGCTTATCTAGCACACTGCTTCCTTTCTAACCTTGTTTTCTACTCTTCTCTCCTTGCTGATGCCACTCTAGCCACACTGGAGTCTTTGCTGATCTTTGAGTATATAGGTTAAGATCCTGCCACAGGGTCTTCGCACACTTTGGCCTGTACTTTCCTGTCTAGATTTATCTTTTACCATAGTCCCTAGCCATGCTAGCCTTTTTTTCCTCCCTTTAGTACCCAAATCTTCATTTTTTTTTTCCGATTGAACCCAGGGCCTCACATACTACGCATGTACTCTACCACCAAGCTACTCCTCCAGCCCCCATATGTTTCTCGTGCCCCCAGGGCTTTGCACACATTGTTAACTCTACCTGGAAGGCTCCTCCCTTCCTATGTTAGCTATCTTTCAAATATCAGCACACTTAATACTTAACTAGGAAAGCCTTTTCTAGCTAGATCAAATATTCTTATTACAAACCCACATTTCTTTCTCTCATAGCATTTATTACAGTGGCAGGTTTATATTTTTTGTGTCATTTTTTTCTTCATGTCAGACTCTATAATTTCACTGGGAGCTCCATGAGGGCAAGGACCATGTCTGTTTTTATCACCACTACATTCCCCAAAGGGAGCGGGATGCATGGAGGAGACTAGGAGTTTCATAAAGATTTACTATTGAATCATGAACTCATGTGGTCTTGGTCAACATCCCCACCACTGTAATCCAAAACAACTGACCACACAACTTAAAGGAAAGATTTATTTGCTCACAGTTTTTGGAGATTTGGGGTTCAGTCCCTGTGAGGCCATGGTCCGTGGATCTCAGAACATGGAAGTGGGAAGCAGGGGAGAGCAAGGCTCTGCTCTCACTTCAAGGAGGCCAGAACCCAGCGAATGAGCAAGCAAAGGGATTCAGAGACAAATCACAGTCCACACCCCACCTGCCCAATAGTGCAATGGACTTATCCACTGATGAGGTTACGATCCTCATGACAATTGCATCGACTCGGAGCATTAATGCAGGAGTTCTTCAGGGGGCATTCTGTATCTGACCATAACACACGATATGGGGAAAACAGCCATTGGTAAGCTAAAAGACATATATCGTGAAAGGAATTGTTTTCTGTGTTTCTTTTTCAGTGGATTCATGATTGGTGTAAAGGAATGCTGATGATTTTCATAGGTTGATTTTGTATCCTGCTACTTTGCTGAAACTATCACTTCGAGGAGCCTTCTGGTTGAGTTTTTTGGATCTTCTAAGTAAAGGATCATGTCATTAGCAAGCAAAGATAGTTTTAGTTCTTCTTTCCCTATGTGTATTCCTTTAATTCCTTTCTCCTGTCTTACTGCTAAGGCTGGAGTTTCGAGTACTATGTTGAATAGGAGTGGTGGTGACAGGGATAATGTCATAATAAGTGAGTATAGCAAGTCTCATAAAAATGAGTAGATGTATAGATGTATCTTTTATCTTCTATATGGAAGATATTCAGAAAGAAGGGCAACATCAGATAGATGAGCAAAGACTCCAGGAGAGTGACTGAAGGGAATCAGGGAAGGGAGATGGAAGTCATAAAGAATGTTGCAGTTGAAATAATATAAAACTACCAATTCCAATAACAATGACATGCATGGAGAGGGTGTGAAGGGAGGGACCTAGTGGGGCAGGCACCAAGAGTTGTGTGCATGCATCTATCTGACACTCTGTACCCCAATATGATATAAAATTACAGTACACCATCACCACCAACAAAAAGAGAGTGTATGTGTGTGTTGCTTCTTCCATGCAGGCTAAATATCCAAATTTCAAAGTAACATTACACACAGTGAATGAAAATGACTGGTGGGGACTGTAATAATTTGGGAGGTATGAAGTACTTTTTTCAGGTTGATAAAATATTACTGCTCCACCAAACAAAAAGTTATTTGAGTATGAAAGAAGTATAGGTATTATTTGTGTTTTTGTGCCTATCTACATTTTCTAATATTTCCCCATAATCATGTGTTAATGTTGTAAGTTTTTTTTTGTTGTTGTTGTTTGTTTGTTTTTTGGTACTAGGGATTGGACCCAGAAACATTCTACCTCTGAGCTATACCCCCAGCCCTTTTTATTTTTATTTTCTAAATTTTAAAACAGGGGCCTCCTTACATTGCTAAGGGCCTCACTAAGTTGCTGAGGCTGGCCTGAAACCTGCCATCCTTCTACCTTAGCCTTCTAAGTACTGGGATTACAGTTGTGGACCACTATGCCCAGTTTGGGGCATCCTATTTAAAGAAAGTGTCACAGGTCATTCCAATGTACACCCAGCACCCTTTTTTTAATGCCTGAATTTGGTTATGCCTTCTTCTTACTCCTCCTCTTTATCATGAATTTTCCCTGGGAATAAGTATCAATTTTATCATTTCAAAGAACTAAGTTTTGGCTTTTTTGGTGCCCTGTATTGAGTATTTATTATTTTATCATTTTCTATTCTTTATTACTTTCTTCCTTCTACTGTCATTTCTTTTGGGTTTAGCTTGTTCTTTTTTTCTACCTTATTCTGGTAAATATATCATTGCATTCTCACTTTTCCTTCATTTCTAGTTTATACATCAAAAACCTAGATTTTACTTCTGAGAATACTTTAGATCCACCTTCCCATAAGTTCTGATATGTAGTATTTTCACATTAATTAAAAAGGTTTTTTTTTCTATTTTTCCATGGTGATTTTTCATTGAGATATAAGATATTTTAAAGCATATATTCAACATATGGGGCTTTCCTAATTATCTTTGTGTTATTTTTTTCTAATCTAATTCTCTAGTGATCTGAGAATATATTCTGTATGATTTCAATTCTTTTGAAATTTATATTGATAATTTCTTTATGGGCAGAATATACTTGCTATGGACTGAATATCTGTGTCTCCCCCAAATTCATATATTGAAATCTTACCCCCACCCCGACATCATGATGTTAGGAGGCAATGTGGAGCCCTCATGAATGGGATTATTGTCCTTATTGTGTGTCTTAGAAGCCTGAACTGCCTTAGACAAAACCCAATTTTTAAAATGTTTTGTGGGCACTTAAAAATAGGATATTATATATTTGTAATATTTATCCTGATGCTTTTACATGTAATAAATAAATCAGGTTCACTAATTGTGTTCAAATTTTCCCTCTATAGATTTGCCTGCTGGTTCTAAAAGTTATGAAAATGGTATATTAAAATATTCCACCCTGATTATTAATTTCTTTATTCCTCCTTGTAATTTTTTTTTTACTGTATATATTTTGAAGCTATGTGATTAGGTACACACATACTCAGAATTATTTTAGCTTCCAGGTGAATTAATATTTTATTAAGAAATGCTACTGTTTATCTCTAATAATATATTTTAAATGACAATTTTATATGATTTAATATAGCTTTGCTGTGTTTGTTCTGGTGAAGTTTTGAATAATTTAGGACATTGAATTATTGGCCTCAGTTTTTCAACCCTTCCTGTATCCACGTCCTTTGTCATATGACTGCTATTCCTTCCACTAAAGGCAGAGGACCTCCCTGCCCTTTGACTTTGGGTTCAGCCAAAATCTCATTTTGCTTGAGATGTTAGTGGCTATCCTGCAAATGGAGCTTTGAATTATACTTGTTCAACTGATCTGGTCCAAGCTTCCATTTAACCATGAGAAATACATGCCCTGAACAGATTGGTGGTCCAAGGAAGAAGAGTAGATCTGGATTCAAACTTGATTTTGGAGCCATGTTAAAGCTAGATCTGTTCATTTCAAGATGCATGAGAAATCAATTAGTTTTGTTTTAAGACTGAATTAGAAGCATTATTATAATAGAACTAACAGAAAAAGAAGATAGTACCTTGGAGTAGGGGCATCAATAGCAAAAACATAAAATATGTAATGTGATAGTGAATTTGGAATTAGAAAACAAGTGATACTAAACTGAAATAGGAAGTTGGGCGTGGTGGTGCACACCTGTAATCCCAGTACTTGGGAGGCTGAGACAGAAGGATCACAGGTTCACAGCCAGCCTCAGCAACCTCATGAGGCCCTCCACAACTTAGTAGATCCTGTTTCAAAATAAAAAATAAAATAGGGCTGGGGGTATAGCTCAAAGGTAGAATGCCTCTGGGTTTAATCCCCAGTACCGCCCCCCCCCAAAAAAGAGAGAGAGAGAGAGAGAGAGAGAGAGAGAGAGAGAGAGAGAGAGAGAGAGAGAATAATATAAAGCCGTAAAGCCATATGAAAAAAATAAACATCTTGGCACAAATAAATACATGAGTGATTAATTACAAAAGCTAGTAACTTTAGTTTGTAACTCCACTCTTTAGTTACTACATGACTCAAAAAATTAAGGCATTAAAAATTATTAATCTATGTTTCTGAGCATATAACATGTAAAGATGTAATTCTGTGACATCATTTTTTGTTAAAGGGGTGTGGAAGGATCTGTGGACAAGCATTGTTTTTAATGCTTTTGAAGTTGAGCTAGTGTAAATTTAACTTAGAATGTTACAACATTAAGATGTTCAACATAATTCCCTCAGCAACTACAAATAAAATAATTAGAATGTACATAAAAGGGAATTAAAAACATTGCAATACAAAAAAATTAACTCAACAGAAAAGATGACAGCAATGTAAAAAATGAAGAATGGAAAGCTATAAGGCATATAGGAAAACAAATGGAAAACTGAAAGATCCTTCCTTATGAGGAAATACTTTAAGTATAAATAGACTAAATTTTTAATCAAAATATAAGGATCAGCAGAATGGATAGAAAAGCATGATGAAACTATATACTGTCAAGACATTTAATGTCAAGAGCTGGATGTGGTGGTACAGGCCTATAATCCCAGCACTGGGGAGGCTGAAACAGGAGGATCATAAGTTTGAGGCCAGCCTCAGCAATTTAGTGAGACTCTCAGCAATCTAGTGAGATTCTGCTTCAAAATAAAATATAAAAAGGACTGGGGGTGTAACTCAGAGGTAGAATGCCTCTGGGTTCTATCCCTGATACCACCACCGAAAAAAAAAAAAAAAAAAGGAAGAGCAGGTGTGGCTATATTTACACTAGACAAAATAGACTCTATGTCAAAAATTTTAAAAAGAGGTTTGGGGATGTAGCTCAGTTGTAGAGTGCTTACCTTGCATGCTTGAGGCCCTAAATTTGATCTCAAGTATTTTTAAAAAAACTTAGAAAAGAGACAAAGAAGATCATTTTATTATGATAAAGGAGTAGATTCATTGGGAGAATGTAACAATTTTAAATATATATACAGCCAACCCTGAAAACTCCATTATCTGAATCATCTGTGTGCATGTGTTTCTATTGAGTATTGTTTCTCTTGGTTTTCTATCAAGCAGTCTTAACTTTTCTTGTGCCAGTTTTTAATTTTGATTGGGTACCAGTAAGTATTTATAAAAACATTGTAATAAGGCACTTGGTGGCTTAGGATTTTATCTCCCTCTAAAAATAATTTGTTTCGGGAGTGAGCAATTCCATAGCAACTATTTAGCATCTAAATCAGATCAGGATTTCAAATAATTTGAAGTTAGTTTTCAAATTATTGGCTGGGCTGGTTTATTTCAGATTTATTCTTCCTCTTAGATTTAATCAGGTCTTACTGCCCTCTTATAGGGCCTTGGATTCCAGTACTTCCCCTACACTTCATGCTTCTGTGTATCTCTATTCAGCTTCTTAGCCTTTTGCAATCTTTATTCTAAATACAGATATTTGGATCTACAAGAATTGGTAGACACCTCTAGGGTAAAGTACTTCTAAATGTCACATTTTTCTCTCTTGGATAACTCCTAAGTTGGCCTCGTATTTTCTCAGTATTTGTTAGTATTATAAAGACTCAAACAGATTTTTGTTTCTATTTTGTTCAGCTCTTCTAATTGTTTTCAATTAGAATTTGGGATGGCCCAAATTCCTTAATATACCATTATTACTAGAAGTCAATCTCTACACCTTACTTTTAAAAAGCATATTTAGTTGTCAAAGTAAATTTTAACTAAGTAATATATAAGAAACATCTATGATGCTGGATTAAAATGCAAATTCCTGGATCTTCTCTTTAGTCCAGCTGGGTCAGAATTGCATTTTTAACCCAGGGTCCCCGTTTGCCAAGTACCTAGTTAACGTTATTTACATAATGATACTTAACCATTCTGTCATAAATTCATTACTACTTTATGAGTTAATGAAATGAGTTAATGGAAATATTTGTCTTTTAAGCAAAAGTTCCTAGTATAATTTGCATATTTAAAATGCAATCAGGTAAAAAGAAAGACAAAGGTGAAACAAACCTCTACAGTTTCAAAGTAATCTTTCTGAAATATACTGCCAAATTTCCCACACAAAAAATTTTCCAAATATATTTCTGATTTTTTAGCTTAAAACATGAGTAGGAGACCTATATCTATTTACATAAAATATGAAATGGGAAGAACCAAATGAAGAAATTTTTTAACAAAACTATTTTATATTTTCTGTACTAACTTGGGATTCTTATTTAGTGAACTGTCAGATCAAAGAATTTTAAGATCAAGATAAATAATAAAGGTGAACATTATAAAATATATTTCAACTTTTTTTTTTTTTTTTTTTTTTTTTTTTTTTTTTTTTGCGGTACTGGGGATTGAACTCAGGGGCATTCTACCTCCGAGCTATACCCCCAGCCCTATTTTTTATTCTTTATTTTGAAACCGAGTCTCACTAAGTTGCGGAGTGCCTCACTAGGTAGCTGAGGCTGGCGGCGAACCTGGATCCTCTGGTCTCAGCCTCCCGAATGCTGGGATTACAAGCGTGCGCCACCGTGCCCGGCTCTCAACTTTTTCTAAAAAATCTTAGCAAAAATTTCCTAGTGAGAGCTTAAAATTTCAAGTTTAGGAAGAAATGAGGAATAAATTTATTCTCTTACATAATTTCCAGTGGCATGTTAGCTTTTATTTCTCTTTGACATTTAAAATGTTTATAGTCAGTCCTTATTTTATTTTTGCCTAGCCGAGCCATACACAATAACTTACATTAAACTTGACTCATAAATTGGTTCTTATTAATTCTTTAATGTATATAAATGTTAATTTCCTTTTAAGAGGATCTAAAATGCAACATAATTTCCTGTATAGTCTTTCTAGAAGAAAACAGAAGCTTACAATTGTATTCTTTCAGTGATATGCTAGCTTTCATATGATTATCACTTTTCTAGGTAGGAATATTTTGATCAGTTTTTTGCTTCCCTATTGTCTTTACCTACTGCTTAGGCATCTTCATGTTTTGCAGTCTTTAATCTTTAACCCAATCTAACCACAATGCTTCCCAGAATGCTATTCTCTCAGAAACTTTGGTAAAAAGGTGACCTTCAATTGTGTCCTCATGAGGTTTTGAGCCTTGGACTTGGTTTGGTTTGTCACTTAAAACCAGTGTGTTTTTTATTCCTGTCCTATAATTGACCTGCTTTGCAAAACTTTCCATAAAACTTTTTACAAAAGCCAAATCCAAACTATGTGAAAGTAGGGAAAACCAAAAGTCAAGAAGGGAAATCAGAAAAGTTAAAAGAGAACTAACTAATCAGGGAGTTTGGAGCCATATTGACAGTCAATTCAGGCCAAAAGACTATTTTGCTTTGGCATGAATTATATGAATTGGCTTTTTAATCCTGAATTCAAAATAAAATTATACTCAGCTCTGTTCCTAAAATATTACCATTCAGTCTAGAAATTAACCTTTTATACTAGGTATCTACAGTATTGAGGGGTTTTTTTTGTTTTTTGTTTTTGTTTTGGGGTTTTTTTTGGCAGTACTGGGGATTGAACCCAGGGGCATTCTACCTCTGAGCTATACCCCCAACCCTATTTTTATTCTTTTTCTTTGAAACAGGATCTTACTCAGTTGTGGAGGGCCTCCCTAAGTAGCTAAGGCTGGCCACATGAACCTGTGATCCTCTTGTCTTAGCCTTCCAAGTACTGGGATTACAAGTGTGCACCACCATGCCTGGCTACAGTGTTGAGTTTGAAAGTGAAAATATGGGCTTAAAAATACTATGTTTGGTGACTGTGAATTTTGCTGCTATAAACATGGATATGCATGCTATAACTATAGTATACATCTTGAATACGTATCACCTTAATTCTTTTGGAAAGATACTGAAGAGTAGTATAGCTGGGTCACTCCTAGTCTTTTGAGGAACCTCCATACTGATCTCCATAATGGTTGTTCTAATTTGCAGTCCCACCAATAGTGTTTAAGAGTTCCTATTTCCCCACATCTTCGTCAACATTTATTATTGATTTTGTTCTTGATGAATACCATTCGAACTGGAGTTAGATGGAATCTCAGTGTAGTTTTGATTTGCATTTCCCTGATTGCTAATGGTGTTCAACATTTTTCCATATATTTATGGCCACTTGTTTCCCTCTTTCCAGAAGTGTCTATGGAACTAAGCTGGGTGTCTGCCAACAGATGAATGGAAAAATGAAAATATGGATATATACACAATGGGATTTTACTCAGCCATAAAGAAGAACAAAATTACGTTATTTGCAGGAAAATGGATGGAACTAGAGGATATTATGCTAAGTGAGGTCAGCCAAGGGTTGAATGTTTTCTCTCATATATAGAAACTAGTCAGAGAATAAGAAATAAAAGGGACTTTAGATAATTGAGAAGAGTGACCAGTAGCATAGTGGAAAGAGATGGAGGGAGGTAGTTAGGGAGGGGAAAGGAAGAACTGATGAAACAGTTCAAATGATGCTGTGCCCATGTGTAAAGGCATCTTTACCAATCTCACTGTTGTGTGGGGAGGGGTGGGTAGTGGGTGGGGCCTGAAAGGAAACTCACCAAGACCTGAGGGTGTGTGTTTGTATGACTTTGAACCTAACTATGATGTATAATTACAATGAACCAATAAAAATATTAAAAAGTTGTTTACTTTAACACACACACATTTAAAATTACACACATAATTTTCTTTTACTTTCTAGTACTCCCATTCCAGCCCAATTTATCTTTCTTAATATTAAAATCAGGGCTGGGGGAGTAGGTTAGTGGAAGAGCGCTTCCCTTGGATGTGCAAGGCCCTGGGTTTGATTTCTAGCATCAAAAACAAACAAAAAAAACCGTACAATCTGTTCATCACTTCTACCTGAACTATTGTTTCCACCAGGATTTTTAGTAATGAGTTCTACTTGTTTTCATAAAAATAACCTAAGGGGTAGAGAGCACTAAACTCAAATTAGCAGGGTTCACGATTGGCAATATCTCCTAGTCACTTTGTGAGTAAAGGTGAAAAGACATAGTACTGGGGCGAAAGCTGGGGTTCAGTAAATGGCATAATTGTTATCAGGTGAAAAATAATATTTAACCTGGCAAATTTTCATGCCTCGGGACAGTTAATTTTTATGTATTTCATTCAACATCTTGTAGAAATATAGAAAAAAATCTCACCAGAATAATGTTAAAATCAATGAAAGTAAAATTTTAGGAAAGACTTGCCATGTTAGAAGCCTACTACTATAACCATAAAATCTCAGATGTCTCTCGTGGTTTCTTTCTTTGGCTTACAAGAAAAGCTTACGATTTGAATTAAAAGTTTCCTTTTTTCCTTTCCATAAAAGTGAAAAGATAAAAGGAGGGTGAGAGAAATCAGACTATTTGGCCCCCCTTCTCTCCATGATGCCATTCCCAATATTAAAAAATCTTAAGTGGTAGGCTCACCAAGTGGTGTATGAATGAAAAGAATCAAAACAAGTCCGTAAAAACACTGCAGGCATTTAAATTACACTTTTTGTTAGCTAGCTGCATATTTTTTCCCTTTGTTCAGATATTTTCAGTGGGAAAGGAAGCTGTGCCCCTGAGAAACAATTCCCAGAATGCACCAGGCTTTGTGCTTCATTTGAGGCCTCTCTGCTCATTAAGGGTACCTATGAGCTCCTTCTTTGTTTTTTAAGAGGGCAAAATCCAGTAATAACTCAAATGCCCAGACCTCTCCCCAGACATCATTTTTCTAACAGTCCAAGAGGAGCTGATTCAAGGTCAAAGGTCATAGGCTGTGCTCCATTTGCCAGCTGGCAGTAAGCTCCAAGGACTGAGGGTGCAAGAAGCGTGACGATTCCTCAAGATGCTCATTCGCGGAGCGACGAGAGCATCCCCACGGATTCCTCAAGATGCTCATTTTATCTCAGTTTGGTGGGTGGTAGAAGAGGGAGTCAATTTTCTGGAGTGGCCTAGCAGAGCTTCACATGCTATGATCCCATCTCACTGAGGCTGACTTTATTTTACACTAACACAATCAAGCTTAAGAGAGGATAAAAAGTTTCTATTACAGATAAACATTATGCGTCCTGTGACTCAGAACAGAGCGATACTGGAACCTCAGTGGAGGGAGAAACAGTGGCTGGTCCCCACAGCAACTCCCTGGAGCGACCGGGAAACTTGACGGCAGAGGGAAATCGCAGTGTAAAATGTTTATAGTTATTTAGGGTGAGTTCTTTCCTCTCTTGAACTTCTGCCTCAGATTTTCTGTGCTGGTCCCATACCACGTCCAGAATTTGACTGCTTTTCCCTTCCTAAATGGCTAAACTGAGATGCTGTGTGTAAGAAATGGAAAGTGACAAGATATGACCAAAGCATTGGAAATCAATCCAAACTAAATGTGCTTCTTAACTATAAGTGAACAGTTGAAAACACTCCTCTTTTATAGCCATGGAGATAAATACTCTGTTTTTATTAGGAAAAAATTGCTTTGGACTGAATAAAGTCATTTGATTAACAAGTCAAAGCAGATGCTTTATTGATGTTTCAGAAAGGAGTTTACAAGGTCTAGTGAAAAAAGAGACTCAGCTCCGAATTAACAAATTACCCTGGTATATGGGACATTGACAGTTCACTGCTAATAGATTTATGGGCTACTGCTAGGTGTTTCATCCCCATTTGGTTTATTATGATAAAATATTGTGGCATGAGTAACCTATAGCCTTATTGCAATATACTATATTGACCTTTGACCTTTAAGACCTGACAGCAAAACTATGTATTAGATTTTTAATTTGTCTAAATCTAACAGGATCAACATCAGTGTGGGGTGGTTAATTCTGAAGAGGCTATTCAGTGTAACTAACACATGGCCTGCTGGCTTGGGAGTTGTTAGAACTCAGTAAGCTTGCTCTCAGAGGATACAAGAGTTAAGTGTGTAGATCCAGAAGTCACTGGCAAAATGGCATTTGGTTTGAGCAAAGAAGATGTACATAAGTAATCGTAACTGTCCTCCATGCCCAGTGGTACACACCTGTAATGGCAGTGCTTGGGAGGTTGAGACAGGAGGATCACAGGTTAGAGGCCATCACTCAACCATTTAGCAAGACATTGTTTCAAAATAAAAATTAAGAGGGGCTGGAGTTGCAGCTCAGGGGTAGACTCCCCTTCCCCTGGTTCAATACCCAGTACAACAACAACAAAAGAATCTTATTATTCAACTCACAAGGGAATATTTCTTGTCTCCTGGGAAATTTCAGAATCTTCGTACTTGAAAATGGATCTTTTAGTATTTCTAGAAGATCCTTTTTCCCCCTTCAAATCTGCGGGACTACTGATACCAACTCCTTTTTTCTAATGTTTTCTATTCCTTCTTTTATTTATTTATTTAGAAGAGTGGTTTTATAGTATCTGATACACTATTTTGGGAATTCGAATTCTTGGGCATCTAGTACTGCTACATTGTATCTGTTGACTATTAGAATGGAATGCTTCCTTTGTTTTTTCTAATTTTTGGTTATGAGCTTATTTTTAGCGGGGTTCCATTTGTAGGAATCTTTGGTTTCTCTAAATTTTTTGCTTTTGCTTATTATAAGTGCTTCAGGAATCTTTCCAGCCTAAGATGATTTTCTATGTCATTTTCTCAGTTTAGGAATTATTAAACCATGCATGTAAGGTAAATCTGACTTCTAACCAGAGTGAGGGCAGGCCTGTGGCTATGGATACGTAGAGGTAAAGAGAGTCATTTTCTCTCTTCCTCTTCCTCCCTCCCCCTCTCTTCCTTTATTCATTCTCTCTCTCTAACATGTTTAATGAATGATTTGATTTATTGCATTAGCCTACATATTTCATAGCTGCATATTTTTCATCCTCCTTCTTTTTCTTCTTCATATGAGGATGGAACCCAGGGGCTTTCTACCTCCAAGTTACACCCTCCACCCCTTTTTATTTTCTTGCCTTGAGACATGTTTAGCTAAGTTGACGAGGGGCTGGCCTTGAACCTGCGCTCCTCCTGTCTCAGCATCCCAAGTGCTGGGATTACAGGTGTGCCCTACAATGCACAGCACATATTTCTTCTATGCCAGCTATTCTCTATATTCTAGAGATTGTGTTTAATATTTTGGGACAGGATATAGAATGACACCCTAATCACCTTTTTAAAAAAAATCCCATGCTGTTGGTGGGAGTGGTGCATACCTGTAATCCCAGTCCTCGAGAGGCAGAGTCAGGAGGATGGCGGGTTTGAGGTCAGTTTCAGTAATTTAGCAAGACCCTCAGCAATTTAGTGAGACCCTGTTTCAAATTAAAAAATAGTAAGGGAGTGTAGCTTGGAGGTAGAATGCCCCTGGATTCAATCCCCAGCACCAAAAAAAAAAAAAAAAAAAAAAGAAACCTCTTATGCTTGAAATACAATGAGTGCTGTGAGTGGCCAGTGTTATGTAAATTATCAAATCATCAAATTTTCATGATACTGTAAATACTTCACTTATTTTCAAACACATTTTACATTGCTCATTCCAAATACGGAAAGCATTGTATTAAATGACCTCACCCTACATTTCAGCAGGCATTTAAAACATTTCTGCTTTTCCATACAGCCATCAACAACCAATGAATACAGCTCATACATCATCCTCTGATCCTTACATTTCTTGCTGCCATAATACTAGATCTGCTTGTGGCCAAATATACATTGATACTAAAACAAATGGCCTAGCCAAAAATACCATGAAAAGGAAGTAATAAGGTATACAATTAAAAATTATAGTTTTGACAGATACCAATACTTTTTCCTGATAAAGGAAACATCAGAGTGGGGATAATAAGAAAGTCAATATTGGAGCAAAAAAATCAACACATTTGTTTGGGATTGTCTTTCAAGAGGTCACAGACATGTTTTAGAAAATGTGTTAATATACATGGTCTGTTTTTAAAAGTTTTGAATTATTTTTCTTACCCTGTGCTTTTGGAATAATATTTATTACAAAGATGAGACAGAAATAACTTACTAATAGATTAATTCAAGGCCTCTATAAGAACTGCTTTTTTGAGTCGGATGTGGTGGCGCACGCTTGTAATCTCAGCATTTGGGAGGCTGAGACCCGAGGATCTGGGTTCGCGGCCAGCCTCAGCTACCTAGTGAGGCACTCCGCAACTTAATGAGACCCTGTTTCAAAAATAAAGAATAAAAAATAGGACTGGGGGTGTAGCTCAGAGGTAGAATGCCCCTGAGTTCAATCCCCAGTACCGCAAAAAAAAAAAAAAAAGAACTGCCTTTTAAAAAATCTCCCTGATTAAATATTAGGAATTGAACTCAGGGGAAACCACTTAGCTACAGTCCCAGCCCTTTTCACTTTTTGAGACAGGGTCTTGCTAAATTACTGAGGCTGGCCTTGAATTTGGGATCCTCCTGCCTCAGCCTTCTGAGTAGCTGGGATTTCAGGATTGTACCTCAGCACTAGCTAAAAATGGTTTTTGAAGTAAAGTCAATGAAGTTATTGGTGTCTTGTCAGTACGGTGAGTGGAGACTGTATTGATGGCATTTTCCTGATCTCTCAAACAAAATTTTCCTTTGAGTATTCCATGAATAGTCAGACACAAAGATCCACTTAGCAAAAATGTTATTTCCAATTTTAGTTTTGTAAGGTTGGGAACAAGATTATTGAAATTCAATGGGAAAACTGGTACATAGATATTTCTATTCTTGCCCATTTACTCCCCCAAAGGACTTTCATTCTTACTTAGTAACTCAATTTGGTTTTTTTTTTTTGTCTCACAGCACTGGGGGATTGAATGAATGGCTTTGTGCATGTAGGCTGTGCACTACCACTGAGCTACATCCTCTGGCCCTTAGTATTGGAAATTTTTATTCAATTTTGATATGTAGACTCATCATCTGATGATTTTTTGCCAGTGGTTCAGTCTCTGGTCCAACACACACACACACACACACACACACACACACACACACACACACACACACTCATACATACTTTATTCTGTAAATTTGTTTTCTGCCTAATTTTTTTTAAAAAAAAGGAAAGAAAGGGCAGTTTAAAGAACATGTCCAAGATATTGTGACATTGACCTTCACAAGGTAGCGGAAATAAGGGAATAGAGTAGAGCAGTCTTTGCCTTTTAAAAATTATACTATACATTCAGCATTAACTCTGGTGCAAGAACAAAAAGTCACCCCTGGATTTTGAAAAATCACCTAAAGTGAAATAAATCAGATGACATTTTCCTTAGAAAAATAAGAGGAAAAAGAGATTGAGTTATTTTGAAGTGATAGAAGGGGAAAGATCTGAAATCAGGGAGTGTATGTTAATTTGCACCAAATTTGAGCTCTGCAGCAGTGCTAGCCTATATCTGCATCTGAAGGTGATGGTGATGAATGGACAAGAATGTGTCTTTTATTACTTCTCCCTCTCTTTAGTGATTGGTGGACAGCAAGATACAGGAATTCTTATGATGTGTTCTGCAGTGCCCCCCACCACCACACACACACAACACACACTTTACTATAATAGGATCTGCAGAAATCATTTAAAAGGCTGGAAGATAATTTACTGTTTTCCCTAAGCTTTCTTTTCCCACCACCTTAATACTTTCTACAACCACTAGGTACCTTCCATGTGAACTATTCCTACTGTAAAATATTTCTGGTTTTTATTCTAATCTATCAACTGTTCTCAGTTTAACATACAAAACTTTAACTCTGATGGAAATTTCTATTCTTGATTTTTGTCTTTAGAGTTGGGTTTCTATTATTTCTTTCTTTTAAAAACTGCTGTCTCTGAGCCGGGCGTGGTGGTGCACGCTTGTAATCCCAGCATTCGGAAGGCTGAGACCGGAGGATCCGGGTTCGCAGCCAGCCTCAGCTACCTAGTGAGGCACTCCGCAACTTAGTGAGACTCGGTTTCAAAATAAAGAATAAAAAATAGGGCTGGGGGTATAGCTCGGAGGTAGAATGCCTCTGAGTTCAATCCCCAGTACCGCCAAAAAACAGAATCATAGAATCTCAGTCTCCATTCTATTTCAAAGTTTTATTCCAGAATTATTGCTCTTTGTAAAAATGAAACACAAATTATTATAAATATGACTTAAATATTTGGGAAGATACTTTTTATAAATGGAAACTTTTGTTTTATATTTGAAAAATGATAGACCTCGAAGTGAATCTAAAAATAATAAAAAATGATACAGCCCATCTGTAGTAAGTTGTAAGATAAGTAATGCTTGAATAGCTAAGAAGCTGGGCATATTGCTAGCTGACTCCAGTAGATCTGCTGTGGTTCAAGAAGAGAATACTGAAAATGTGGTATCTAGTTCTACAGAGTTAGCTATATACAATGGAGAGACGAAAACCTAAGTATTTTTTTTCTTTTTAAAATTTTTTTTATTGTAATAATTCGTGCTTTGTATTTATACATTTTTGTTAGGTACAAATTGATAAAGACAAATGTGCACACATTTCTCATCTGACCCTATCCCCAATTCCCACCCCGCACCCTTGCCCTCCCTCCCTCTCAAGTACAGTTCAGTGAGTGATCTTGATGTAATTGTATAAGTACATCATGTGCCTTAGTATGCTCTCCCCACCCCGCTCCCCGTCCATTCTCTTCGGTTAAGTCTACTTCTTTGTTTATTGAGGGTCTCTACTTTTTCATCTGGGGACCCTCTTATGTCCCATCTACTCCCTAACATCCGCATATTAGGGAGAACATATGTTTCTTTACTCTTTGTGACTGGCTAATCTCACTTAACATAATGTTTTCCAGTTGCATCCATTTCCCTGCAAAGAACATGATTTTGTTCTT
>PVLC010007676.1:0-14262 GCA_004027655.1 Graphiurus murinus | reverse complement strand
AGCTATTGTGAATTGAGCAGCTATAAACATAGATACACATGCATCGGTCTGATGAAAACCTAAGCATTTTTTTTTTTTTTTTTGCGGTGCTGAGGATTGAACTCGGGCATTCTACCTCCGCGCTATACCCCCAGTCCTATTTTTTATTGCTTTTATTTTGAAACAGGATCTCACTAAGTTGCGGAATGCCTCACTAGGTAGCTGAGGCTGGCCTTGAACCCGGATCCTCTGGTCTCAGCCTCCCAAATGCTGGGATTATAAGCATGCGTCACCACACCTGGCTCACCTAAGCATTTTTGCTTTAGTTAAACTACATCTAATGAGATCATGGACATATTTCTGAAAGGTAATGAAGTATTTTAAATTACCTATATATTTCACTTCTCAGCTGATTGTCATGGCTAGCAGTCCTCCATTCCTTTCACCTTTTAAGCACTCTTTAAGGATTAAGATGTGATTATGTAGGAATACACAGTGAGCCTCCGAACCTAAGCAACATAGGTTTGAGAGCAAGCGTTGTGATAAAAGACACTGGTAGACACAAGTGCCAGTCCACGTGAGGTGTTGTATTATTCGGTCTAGTTTAGCCAAGCCATCCAAGTAGCTGCAAGATGAACTCATAATGATATCCCAATTTCTGCCACTCCCATATTAACATAAATTTCCTTTCATCTGTTGCCCATGGCTTGTCTTTCATCTTGAATTTTTAACCTATAAAGAGAAATGAAAGCATATTTCAAGGTGAGAAGAAATTGGGAAGCTTGTAGGCACAAACCAATCAAATTTATATTATAAAGGGAGGCTGCAGTTACAACTAGACACAGCGGGACATTGTATTTTTGAAAAGCAAATAGTTAGAAGAACATAATAGTTACTGCAAAATGCTTTACTGTTGGGAAACAGGACAGAAGGATGGAAGGTTTTTAAAAGTTTTAAAAGAGATTTTAAAAAGGCAGAGTTCTATGTCAAATTAAACATACAGGAAAGTAAGCCATCTATCTATTGGTAAAGAGGGCTGGTAAGAGAAATGAATAAAAGAAAGCATTGCAGAGGAAATACGGAAGAGGGGAGAATGAAAATGTGCTAATCACTAAGGAAGGAGTGGGATAGGACAGTACAAAGTACAAAAAATGAGTGTTTGG
Organism: Graphiurus murinus; assembly: GCA_004027655.1. Classification (NCBI taxonomy): domain Eukaryota; kingdom Metazoa; phylum Chordata; class Mammalia; order Rodentia; family Gliridae; genus Graphiurus; species Graphiurus murinus. The sequence goes on along the minus strand of PVLC010007676.1, from coordinate 13,120 downwards.
GAGATGAAAACTAACTTTTTTGCTTAGTTCCTGTTAAAAAGGCTAATAACCAAGATCATCAGGAATACTATACAAGAAGCTAGTAAGAGAAGCCAATATTTGAAAGAAAAAAAAAACTATAAATCTAAACGGTTAATAAAGAGATTAGAAAGACAGTTACATGTAATTATGTTTATATCTACAGATTTGTGTGAAGTAGTCTCAATAATGTTTAAAAAACTGTTGAACACCCATAATTAATCTTGGAATCCAATGCTAAACCCATTATTAAAGAACAATTAGCAACAACAAAACAAACAAAAAGGATTCTACCTCCACATTCTCAAACTAACAGAATCTGAAACCTTGTGTTATATAATCTAGAATTAGCTTCATGAAAACTATAAATTCATTACTAATTTATATATAAGAGGTTAAGGAAAACATGACTAATTGATTACCAGCAGCCTTAATTTTTACTAAACAAATTCATGTCAAATAAACCACACAGGCTTTTCACAAAATTTAGGACTTAATAATGACAATTCAAAAGGGAAAGAGCAAGAATATTTGGACATCATCAGGCATTTTTGCAATATCTAATTATTATGCAACAATCTCTTGTGACATTGAATAGATTCCAAGAAAATAAAATTATTATGGCTGGGTTTTTATATGACAGAGTCTGTAAAGATGTCATTAAACTTCTACTATTTCATTTTGGTCACACATTACCTGATAACACGCAGTTGCAATGAATTCAGTACAAAAGAAAGTGAACTTAAAGCTCATCATACCGTATGTTAGAATTTGATTAATGAGCCAGGAATAAAGCATAGTGATCTATGGTAAAAGGAATGATAATAGAAAAACCATAAGAAATGGAATTAAACCCCACATTACTTTCCTTTTCATCAATATCTAAAATAAGGAGTCGTTTATTTTAAGTTAATGGACACATATCCTATACCCAGGTTTTATGCACAAGGGAAAGATGTGACTCTTGAAATTTCTTATCCAAATCCTGTGGGGGAAAAAAGGAAACATTTTAGGTTGACATTTGGAATACTCAGGAATGCTTTAGAAATCTATATTGAGAACACTGATTTAAAAAATACTACAAGTTGGATGTGATGGTGCACATCTATAATCCCAGTACTTGGGAGCCTAAGACAGGAGAATTACAGGTTTGAGACCAGGCTTAACAACCTATTGAGATCCTCAGCAACTTAGCAAGACTGTTTAAAAAAAAATAGGGCTGGGTGTGTGGCTTGGAGGTAGAATGCCTGTGGGTTCAATCCCCAGAACCACTAAATAAATAAATAATACTACAAATACTGTTATGAGTATTTCTATAAATATTAATATCACTACAAAAGAAAGTAACAATAATCCAGTGATTCATATTATGTTTAGATTAGAGGATAAACTCTAGATGAAGTTTTCCAAATGACCTAAATGATTTTAATATCTTCTATGCATAGTTCAGTATACTTGCTTTTTTCAACACAGTGTGGTAAATTAAAATATAAAAAGAATATAAAGATCTCATTCCAAGATTAGGATATGTATACAACAACAACAAAACATGGAAATGTAATGCTATTATTACATAATTCTGTAATTATTTTAATATTTGGTTTGTTTAAATTGAAGTATAAAAATAAGGGACAACAATCTGAGATTAGGAAAAACTTCTTTGTAAATTATCTGAAGACATAGCACAATTGAGTAATTTTAGAAAGGAAGAAAATAATAGAGAAGTCAGAATCAGAATAAATTGCCCATTTATTAAAATGAAACAGTAATGATATCTTTAAAATGATAAATTCCTGAAATAACTAGACAAAAGGAAGCAATCAATAATTCTAACCTTAACTTTCATAGTAATAGCAAGAAAATATACCCCATCCTCCAAGTAGATCCTAGTAATACTTTTCAGAGCAAATCTACATAGAATTATGTAAATTTAGGCAGTAACCTCAGTTCCTGATAAACCTATATAATTCATTACTCTCAAAGGCAGTGATAAGTAAGTCTGATAAGAAAAAAAATTACACATATTATGAATATCAGATTCATAGTTAAGTTATAGAGAATCTTAGAAATCTCTAACTTTTGGGGGGTGCTGGGGATTGAATTCAAGGCCTTAAACATGCTAAGCACACACTCTACCACTGAGTTACAAGTCCAGTCTCCCAAATCTCTAACTTTTTGAGACGTGGGGCACTGGCTGACAACTATCACAAAACATACATTAATACCACTTTTGGAAGCTGAATACATACTACAGGTATGACAAAGCATGGTAAATCTTATGTTTCTTATATTTATGTCACAAAGAATGTTTATTAGTACCATGATTCTATCTATTGTATTCAGAATTAAGCACTGTAACATCCTACCAAAATCAACACCAGGGATTGATTCTATTATTCTATCACTGGGATATAGCTCAGTTAGAGAGTACATGCCTGGCATGTATAAGGCTTCAGTTTAAAAAATCAACATCAAAGCCAGGCGTGGTGGCGCACGCTTGTAATCCCAGCATTCGGGAGGCTGAGACCGGAGGATCCGGGTTCGCGGCCAGCCTCAGCTACCTAGTGAGGCACTCCGCAACTTAGTGAGACCCGGTTTCGAAATAAAGAATAAAAAAAATAGAGCTAGGGGTGTAGCTCGGAGGTAGAATGCCCCTGAGTTCAATCCCTAGTACCGCAAAAAAAAAAAAAAAAAAAAAAAAATCAACATCAAAACCCCCCAAATCCAGGTATATCAGTGCATTTCCTGAAATAAATCATACTTTTTCCTAGGCTTTAACTTCTAAATCATATGTAAACATATAACAGTATATATATATGTATCTTACCAACTGTGGTCAAGACTAAAGTTTAACCACTTTGCTTACCAGCTTTAGAATTATCATAGCAAAACAAAAGTATTTTTTCTCTTTATTCATATTATAAGAAATCCAGAGTTTTTGTTATATACCCTGGCAGTAACAAGCATGTTGGAATAAACATATACTACATTTAACTAAAATCTAATTTGAAGTTAGGTTTTAATAATAAAGTGTATTTAAAGGTGCCAGAGTTATGTGACATTATTTCAATTCATGCCTTTATAAAACTTACTATATCATAAGTGATGACAGCTGGGATAGAGCAAAAAAGATGATGAAAAGAGATAATTATAACAATGACCAGAGCAATAGCAATAAAACATATGATAATCTTACCATCACAGCAATCAAACATGTAGGAAACCTGGAAATTTCTTAGAGGGTAGATTTTGACTGGCTTATAATAGAGAGGCTCAAGGGTCACCGGCTAAGGTGTTGGTTCTTAGGATGAAATTTGCTGAGTTAGCCTATAAGGGCACTTATAGTCAAATAATCTGTTTCCAAGTGGTAGAACAAATATAAGAAATCTATCACCTGCCATGATGTAAACATTAAATGGAAGTCCAGGTCTACAATTTTGCAGAATGAAATGAATTGAGACTAATAAAACCTTGATAATGCAAAACAAAATAAAAACAAATTTTTTTGTTGTTTTTGTTTTTTCAGTGCTGAGGAGTAAACCCAGGGCCTTGCATATGCTAGTCAAGCATTCCACTATTGAGGTCCATCCCCAGTCCTCAACTGCGTATTTTATTGTAAAAAATATTTTGTTGCTCAGTTTATTTATTTATTGCTTTCAGATCTCTTATAAAAAAAACATTTGGCAGCGATCCCGTGTGGTGGCACATGCTTAGGTTACTCAGGAGGCTGAGGCAGGAGAATTGCAAGTTTGAGGCCAACCTGGACAATTTAGCAAGACCTTGTCTCAAAATTAAAAAAAAAAAAATTAAAAAGGCTGGGGATGTACTTCAGAGGCCATGGGTTTAAACCCTAATACTGCCAAAAAATAAATCATTTGGTATAAATACAGGAAGTTGATAAGGACCGAATTCATGGATGTTATTTTCATGAAGAATATTTAAAAAGTGAGAAGATAACTAACTCTACCTAAGATTAGGAGCCCTTGTAAGATATACATATTCAAAATAATTCTTAATATTTTGGCTATAACACTACAAAAGATTTAGGAATAAAAAAATATAATGCTAGGCATGAAAGAGCTCATGCTTAATGGAGTATTTCCAGTTTCTAAGGAAGAGATACAGATATTAACTTAAATAAAAATGAAGACATGAAGCCCGGTGTGGTGGCGCATGCTTGTAATCCCAGTATTTGGGAGGCTAAGGCAGGAGGATCCAGGTTTGTGGCCAGCCTCAGCTACTTAGTGAGGCCCTCCACAATTTAGTGAGACCCTGTTTGAAAATAAAGAATAAAAAAAAATTGGGCTGGGAGTGTAACTCGGAGGTAGAATGCCCCTGAGTTCAATCACAGTACTGAAAAAAAAAAAAAAAAGAAGACATGATAATTAGTGGCATCTAAGGAATATACGGCTTTCTAAAGAAATTACGTTCTAACTGAGCAAAATTGGATGTTTAATAGCAATAAGACACTGGAGTTTCCTATATGTTGAGTGGAAATGATCAGTTTGCTATCTATTGATTGGTTGATTGATTATTATGGGCATTACAGGGGACTGAACCCAGGGGCACTTTACAATTGAACTACATTCCCAGCCCTTTTTATTTTTTGAGACAGTGTCTTATTAAGTTGATAAATGTGGCCTCAAAATTATTATCCTCCTGCCTCAGCCTTCTGGGATTATAGGGGTATACCACAGCACCCAACTGCCTATTGTAGATGGAAATATAGAAATGGTATCTATGCCTCTGACAGATGGGTAAGGATCAAATTGATGGGGTTATCATCTCAGGGAATAAAAAGAAGGCAACCTCTTGGGGTTTGCTGTAAAAATGTCTAGGAAAATGCTGAGCAGAACAAGCTATTTCAGGTATGGGACCATCATGCCCTTTTTATTCCTCATTAGAAAGTTTTGCAAAGAATCAGTGAGAGACATACTAATGTTTCTCTAGCTTTCTGGCATTTAGGGTTGTGCGCTGTATGGAAGTAAAGACCAAGTTGTCCAGGAATGAATGATACACACCACCTCAACAACTAGAGTACTGACTGACAGCATAGTTCTTGCGCGTTTCTTGTCTATTATATGAAATTTGTTGTTTTATATGGATGAGCTGTATCTCCATAATGGAAATATTTACTTAAAGAAGTGAACAGCTGATGTCCTATTTCCTTTTGTTAAGATTTAGAGACAACCAAGTTGTCTTCATATTGAACGGGTATTCAAGTAGTCAAATGATTAACTCAAAATATCCTCAGGGTATGAAGAAGGCCCTTCAAAGTGACTTGGTCCAATCCTCCATGAAATGGAAAATTCTCAGTTTCTCAAAATAAAGTCTCAACTTATTTTGTTAACATCATTTTTCCCAACCATGTAGAGGTGTTCCTTCCTTCATCACAGTACACCTCATGACCTTCTACACACATGGAGGAAACAGCTGCAATGTTGAACTCACTGTCATGTATTTGTGGCTAGTTAAAGCTTACTGAGCCTAAACATCATGCCTTGGGATGGGATTAATTTTCTTTCCAGTGGAAAAGTTAAAGAATTCTTATAGGAAAACTAAGATTTATATAGGCTTTTTCATGTTGAGGCAACTTTTTAAAAAAGCACCTATTATATAACATTTAATAAGTATAGTCACTTGAGATTTCTTTATTATTCTGAATGACTCCTCATCAATGTATGATAACATCTTGGGGTTACCTGATGTATGCAGTGGTCATTGGAATAATGCATTATTATAGGAATTTGGATCTCGGATTTCTTTCTTTGAGTTGTTATTCATTTAGGTCTCAATTGCACACTGCTCAGATATTATTCCTGTTTATGCTCTTTGTTCTATAGCTGGTAGGGGTGGGGCACATGCCTATATTTGCAAATAAGGATTGCAGCATTAGATATAGATGTGAGTTAGGTTTACCACAGACTTAGCAAATAATCCACTAAGCCTATTACAATTTAATATTTATATATTAAATTTATATGTGAAAATAAACAATTTATAATAATAAGAATAATATTAAAATATTTTCTAATATAACAATTTAATATTTATATATGAGAATAAAATTTAGAAATAGTTTGCATGGTTAGTTTAAGAGAAGGTAAAAGGTTAAAGAGGGTGTGTGGGGTGCTCTGAGGTTCAGTATAAGTTCTATGTCTGAGGAAGGAAGGGTCACCTATGTGGGATATGAAACAGAAAAGCAGTTATGAATGGAAAGACTTGTAAAATAGCTCAGTATCATTTGCTGAAGATGAATATACTTGTCTACGGTATTGTAGGCCTTAATCATTTTTATTACTGCTTCTATGTTGTCGACAGTGGTTAGGTATCAACTTGACATAAAATGAGTTCTGTCTTCCAGATGTCCTTTTACTAGAGGTATGAAGAACAGACTATTCTTTCTGTGGTATGCAGTATATACAGCCATAATCTTCAAAATCACCATACCATAAATTTATATCTGCTTTGTTATTCATTTTCACCCTTAGGTCTTTTTGACCATTTGATGACTTTCAGATCTTACTCCTTTTGAATGCCTCTTATGTTTTATTGTTTTCCCCCAGAATGCAGTAGTTTCTATTTTGGAGGAGCAGAATCTCTTGCTATTTCTGCCCCATGTTGCTAAGCTTTCTGGGTACCTTTCGATTGCTGTGCTGCTCTTATGCTACTTGCATCACCTCCTAATTTAATAGCATCTGTGGATTTCATTAACATGCTTTTGGCTCCGTTTTCTACATCATTAATGCAGCAGCTATATAAGATGCGAGACATCACACTGATGCCTGCAGCCTCTAGACACATTCCTCAGCTTGATACATTGCTATTTATCATTTATCAATATTTTTTACGGTTCTCTGGCCAGTTTTGAATCTATGTGACTTTGCTATCCAGGACAATTTGAATTAATTGTGCACAGATGCTGTGAGACGCTGCATCATACACTTCACTAAATTTAAGAAATACTACGTCTGTTGTGTTTTTCATTTTACTGGTTATTACATCTAGAAAATGTACATTTTCAGACTAGCTTAATTTTTATAATTCTAGTGATCTCTCTGGATATTTACGGCTCTTTTAATATTTATACCATTATTTTCTTGTGATGAATACAAATGACACAATGATCTTTATTTTCTAAGCAACCTTTTAAACTTTCAACTTTTGAATAATTTTAGATTTAGAGAAAAGTTACAAAGATAGAGAGTTCCCTTGTATCCCCCCCACAACTTTCCCTAATATTACTGTCTTACAAAATCAGGGTAAGTTTGTCAAAATTAAGAAATTAACATTGATACAATACTATTAACTAAACTAGAGACTTCAGTCTCTGCCTGTTTCCCTGATTACTGTCTTGTTTCTGTGCCAGAATCCAATCTAGGACATTACATTGTGCTTCGTGGTCTTGTCTCCAATGGTCTGTGACAGTATCCTAGTCATTTCTTATTTTTCATTACTGCCATAGATGAAATATTTGTGCCCGCCCCCCAAATTCATATTAAAATACAATCCTCAGTGGTATTTGGAGGTAGGGCCTCTGAGAGAGGACTAGGTCCTAGGGAAAAAAGCTTTCATGAATGAATGGGATTAGTGGCCTTATAAAAGAGGGCCAGAGAGCTCCCTCAGCTTTTCAGCCAGCTGAGGTTAACAAAAATGATAGAGGTCTACGAACCAGGAAACAAGTCCTCACCAGACACTGAATCTGCCAGTTCCTCAGTCATGGACATCCCAGCCTCCAGAACTGTAGGAAATAAATGGTTGTTGTTTATAAAGCCACCCCTTGCCAGGTGTGGTGGCACCTGCTTGTGATCCCAGTACTTGGGAGGCTGAGACTGGAAGAGTGCAGGTTCGCCACCAGCCTCAGCTACTTATTGAGGCTCTCTGCAACTTAGACCCTATTTCAAAATAAAGAATAAAAAACAGGGCTGGGGGTATAGCTTAGAGGTAGAATGCTGCTGGGTTCAATCCTCAGAACCACAAATAAATAAATAATAAAAATAAATAAAATAATAAAAATAAATAAAATAAAGCCACTCCCCCCCCTCCCGCCTACGGTATTCTGTTACTGCTGCCCAAAAGGACCTAGACCACTACCTTGACACTTCTGAGGAGTGCTTGACAGGTATTTGATAGACTGTTCCTCAGTGAGGGGTTATCTGTTTTTACATTATAACACGAGGGTTATGGAAAGACGAGCACAATGGCAAACTACTGAGAGTGCATCATAGTAACCCAACACGTCGCAGGTGATGTTAACTTTGATCACTTGATAAGGTGGCCTGTATGAGGTTTCTCCACTATGAATTAGACTTTTTCCCCTTCCATACTCTACCACATACATTCTTAGTGAGAGTTATTATAATGCTACCAATGGGGTAAAAATTGGTTCTTGGAAGGCAAAAAAAAAATCCTTACTCTTTTTTGTGTATATAACACACCCACACATATTGCACACAACTAGATAAATAGCGTATTTGTGCTATTAATATTTTATTGTGAAGAGGGAAGATATTAGGACAATATGTCTAACAAGGCTTCTGGGTGGTGGGTGTGGAGAGGTGGTGATGAAACTAAAAAATAAACTGACTACTACTGTTCTGTTCATTGGGAGGAAGTTACTAAACTCCATCGTACTCAAGGACAGGGGAATTAGGTTTAGTCCCTGGAGGAGGGAGCACCTACATATAGTATTTGGAATTCTATAAAAACATTCTTGTTCTTTTTATTATTTTGTACTGGGAATTGACCCAGAGGCAGTCTGCCTCTGATTTACTCCCAGCCCTTTTTATTTTGAAGCAGGGTCTCACTAGATTGCTGAGAGTCTCTCTGCTTGCTGAGCCTGTCCTTGAACCAGTGATCCTCCTGTCTCAGCCTCCCAAAGTACTGGGATTAAAGGCGTGCCCCACTGCACCTGGCTCATTCTTGTTCTTTTAAAAACAACATCATTTTGGTCCATTTCCTGTCAATACTTTGTGTCTATTTTTGTGTTAGTTTGGATCTTCCAAGAAGCAGAGGCCAAGATTAAACATGCAAAAGATTTATTAGGTAATTTATATCTGTAAAAGATAAAGGAGAGAAATCAAGGGAAGACCAGAGAACTTTCAGACTGTGATGCGAGTTCATTACCTGTGATAGAGAAAAGGAATGAAGGAAATGAGAAAGGAAATGCTTGGGTAGGAAGAGAGTCAGGCTGTGGATTGTTCTAAGAAATTTTCCGCTCTGCTGGTGGGCAGTCCCTGAATCAAAGTATGCTGTGAAGGCAGTACAGTGTGTCACACAGGAGAGGACCTGCATTGGAGTCACTACTAAATGCAAGTCATTGACTGGAAGAATCATTCAGGAACCGTGGCTTTGGCACAAACTCAGGGCTTGGTTCTAAAAGGCAACCACTGGTGCTATCAGTCAATTATGCTCCCTGCAGCAGGAGATCTAAACAGTAAATTTTCATGTCCACCATTGTCCTGAATTTCATAGTCATATTAAAACACTGGAAACTATTTTTGTAATAATATTATCTAATTCTTTTCCTGTTCTATGTAGTGTCTTACTTTTTGCTGTTCTAAACATAGATGAATATAATAAAATAACAGATACTTTCTTAGAAACCACACATTTTGAGCCGGGCGTGGTAGTGCACGCTTGTAATCCCAGCATTTGGGAGGCTGAGACCGGAGGATCCGGGTTCACGGCCAGCCTCAGCTACCTAGTGAGGCACTCCGCAACTTAGTGAGACTCAGTTTCAAAATAAAGAATAAAAAATAGGGCTGGGGGTTTAGCTCGGAGGTAGAATGCCCCTGAGTTCAATCTCCAGTACCGCAAAAAAAAGAAACCACACATTTCTTTTTCACTTAAAAATACTACTCCTGGCTTTCATAAATATGGGAGTATGTTAAATTAGAAGACTTTCCTAACAATAACAATTATAAACTCTGACTAAAATATAAGAAAACAAATAGTTGAAGACACCATGGGGTGATCTAAAACATGAAGAAACTGATGGCAAAGATTTAACTAACAGATAACAATGGAAAATTGATGGACAGTCCCAGAAACCACTTGAATTTCCTTCATGAAGATTAAAAGGAATGACAAATATTCTAATATACAGAATAACTGTGTAGTAGATACCTCTTTCCCCTTTGTTAATAGAACACCAATTTTGTTCAGGCATCTACCATTTAAATAAAGGACACAACCAAAGACTCAGGGATAAATCTTGACTTGCATAGGCCTATCCCTGGTTAATTCATAACCCCATTCTCCTCCTCAGTGACTACTTAAGAGGTAAGGATGTAATCCAGTCAATTGGTTATACCAGGAAGTGTCCTGGAAGGCTTCTAAGACAGACTTCCTTGCTCTATAAAGAAGCATGCATGAAGAGATGGCGTTTTCTTCTGTTGGATGTTGTTTTGACTAGATTTGAAGATAAACTGCAGAGGATGTCTTGTGAAAGACCCTACACTGAAGACAGGGCTAATACTTTGAGGATAACATAGAACGGAGGAGAAGGTTTAGATCTTGATGATGTCACTGGGAAGCTAAAATAACAATTGTGAGAGCAGCCCTACTTTGAAACTTGGTGTGTGTGTGTGTGTGTGTGTGTGTGTGTGTGTGTGTGTATGTATGTGTTTAGTGCTGGATACTGAACCCAGGTCCTCACACATAGTAGGTAAGAACTCTACCACTGAGCAACACCTTCAGCCCTGGAACTTCTTATTAAAGAATAAGTTTAAAAAACAAAAAACCCTAAGTTTTCCAAATTTTAAAGTAATTTAATTTTTAAAAAATGCTTAATCATATTTGAAATTACTTTTATTGTATACTTACCAGGTATCTGGTATTATACTAAGTGCTGCTCCTCAAGTGTTTTACTGAATACAATAAATCTATGAGATTATTATGATGCCCATTTAACACACTAGGAAATTGTTCATATAATTGAACTGTATCACCTAGAGTAAATAGTATAGTTGAGAATCCAAGACTTTTCTACTTCAGAGTTAGGCTCTTAGCTACAGTAGTTCTTGAGCTACTGGATTAATGTTATTTTATTATTAATCTCTCAAAAAGGTATTTGTGACATATTATGGGATGTGTACCGTGCTAATTTTCTGAAATTTGTACTCAAAGAAAAGTTTTTTTTTTTTTTAAAGGAAGTATTATGTTAGACTCTACATGAGAATAAACATTATACCAACAAAATAAACAGGCTTGGTAATAGTATTTTGTATTTGGTAAGGAATATCCTAAGTAATCTGCGTGACTTATTTCAGTCACTTTAGGTTTAGAGTGTCTTGGAAAGCAAGCAGATTGCAAAGATCTGTGTTGTGAGTTAGAAAGGTATGAATCACTTTGTCAGGTCTGCATCTGTTGGGATATACAGGAAGGTCACCTTTGACTAATGGTAATTCTCAAGAGTGTAGCAGCAATTTTACATTCAGAGTGACAGTTAATTCTAATTGCAATTATAATGTGCTTAAGAGTTTGCTTAGAAATCACCAATTACTAAAAGTAAACAAATGTTTACAGAGTGTTTGCCTAAGTTCATAGTACTGTGCTAGATGTAGGAGACATAAAAGAAATATGAACTATGAAACGTCAGGTAGTGTCAGGAGTGTATACATACTGGTTTGAGAGATGAGATCAACACCCACAAAATAATGAAAGTAAAACACAAGGAAGCAGGTCATTAAACAATTATGTGAGTGTGTAAATAAAAAATTCAGAAAAGGGGAAAAGATGTATAATCAGGTTTCAAGTGTATATCTATGTGCCACTCCAAAATTTCTAAAAAGCTCTTATACAATCTCATCTGATGTTTACCCAACTGTATAAAGGCAGAAAAAGCAGGTAATATTTAATCAGTAGTGACAACTCTCATTAATAACGATAACCTAGAACGTATATGACACTCGTTCTCATTTGTCCTCACAAGAATCCCATGTGGTAGGTCCTATTGTCCCCATTCCACATGCTGAAACTAAGTTAAATGAACTGCTCGAGAACACACAACTAATAGTTCACACAGTTGGTACTTAACACTGGCAGTGAAGTGCAATTCAGGAGTTAGGTGCCCAGTTTCCATTAGGACTCCAGGTTTACCCAGATATTCTATGTTCTGGACTTCTAGCTTCAGAACTCCAGACTGGCCAAGTCTAAACCCCACAACTTAGACCGATGTCATCAAATTATTATGAGAATGATTTGTTTTTGAAAAACAGCTCATCAATTTATGAAATTAAAATGATACTAAAATATTCCTGGTGTCTGGCCAGTGTGTTTTATTCTCAAAGGAAAAATGATTTAGAAAGCCCAAATAAGATGAAAAGACAGGGAATTAATACAAAGAGAGCTTAAGGGTTTTCTTACTGATAGATTAGAACTGTGATTATCAAAAGCAATACACTAAATTCTTAATCATATATATATTTTCTAATGTACATAACATAAAATATAGCACTATATCCATTTTTTGTGGTACTGGGGCTTGAATCCAGGGGCAGTCTACCTCTGAACTACACCCCCAGCCCTTTTTATTTTTTTGTTTTGAAACATGGTCTTGCTAGGTTGCTAAGAGCGTATATTGCTGAGGATGTCCTTGAACCTGTAATCGTCTGGTCTCAGCCTTCCAAGTACTGGGATTACTGGGCTGTACCTTTTAAGTGTATGATTCAGTGGCCTTAAGGTCATTTACAATATTATGGAATGATCACAACTATTTCCAGAATCTCTTCATCATCCCAAACAGAAATCTGTACCCATAATGCAATAACTACCTCTTCTTCTTCATCCTGTAGCCTCTGATAACCTCTGAACTACTTCCAGCCTTTACGAATTATATAAATTTTGAATCATTAGTATTTGTCCTTTTGTTTATGACTTTCCAATTAGCATGGTATTTTCTTTTTTTTTTTTTTTTTTTTTTTTTTTTGCGGTACTGGGGATTGAACTCAGGGGCATTCTACCTCCGAGCTACACCCCCAGCCCTATTTTTTATTCTTTATTTTGAAACCGAGTCTCACTAAGTTGCGGAGTGCCTCACTAGGTAGCTGAGGCTGGTCTCGAACCCGGATCCTCCGGTCTCAGCCTCCCGATAGCATGG